>QYTT01060427.1:0-26578 GCA_006980735.1 Dasypogon diadema
GTCTGGGCAGGTCAATGGGCAGATACGCTAACATTGAGCACCCTCTTCTATGTAGGATTTTTCCACGGGAGGAAATGCCAGTTGTGAAAACGAAAGATTCGGCCGTGCTCAGCTCGAATGAGCGCCTCGCAAGTTTTAGCCAGTTTCGGCCAATTATACCACGGTCGATGTCCGGCAGCTTGAGCCAAGACTCTAATGAGTCTCGGTTTCTCCGACCTATTACAAATGCTCCGAATCCAAGCGGTAACAAACGCCCGTCCTTTCAAACCCTTTATTCTGTTCCATATGATCCGACTACCCATTTCTTTACAAAATTTGGGTCCAGTTTCAATCAATTTCCTACCATGAAAGTCTACGAGACACCAGAGAAGAAACCAAGGATTTCCTTCCCCATCCAGCATTTACAAACCATCTTTTCAATAGCAAAGAAGTTGCTTACCAAAGAGATCCTGGAGCATTTGGACGAGCAGGCCAGTGACATATTTTCCTTGCACCAAATTAAGGGCTATTGTTACAAAAGCTTTTCCGAAACACTAACCCTTGTGATGGTCACTCTATTGCGGGAGCTTTTACAAAACCAAACAGACTTACCCACTCCTTTTACCAAGGATGTGCAGGAGTTCGTAAAGCGGCTGTTCCTCATCGGTCAGACAGAGCTTCAAAACAAGCAGCAAGACCACGAGCGGGAAAAACGGGAAGAAAACGTCGCCGTCGTCAACAAGTACAAGATCAACGTGATGGCGAATGCAGCTTGTGTGGACCTGTTAGTTTGGGCGATCAGGGACGAAACAGGTAAGTGCCACCATCCCTGGCTTGGTTCAGAACTGATGTATAAATGCAATTTAAATTCTTTCAGTTGATGAGGAATATAACGTTCCTTCGTTGCTATACGGTTTAAAGTTTTTTTTGCGGAAAGGTTAATCGTTTTTAGCCGCTACGGCTTTCCTCTGCTTTCGCTTGTTTGGCCTTTTTAGTGCAATACCCGAGTTCAGTACTTTTTGCTGGAAATTCCAAAAATTCCAACCCTAACAAAAACATAAGCAGGGCTTTCTAATCATTGTTCAGGCCGTGCCAATACTTTCACGGCGCTTGCTGTTCATACAATATTTCCGGCTCCCCCCTCCACTCTGGGTGCGTTCGTGCACGCAGTACTATGGAATATTAATAAAAACCACGCACCTAATAGATCTAATAAGGTTGTCGATTGTAGTGTGGCTTTAAACAGGCAATGACTGCTTTTATGGTTTCTGCAAGGTTACAAACACTGCGTGTGCCACTAAACGACTATTTTTTCTGATTTGGGCTCTTTTGTGCGCCACTCCAGCATTTGTTTTGAACATAAATGCAGCTCATGGTTATAGTCAACGTCTAAGTAAAGAATTTTGAAAAATAAAAGAAAACAAAAACAGGTGAATATATGAGCGGATGTGGCGGCATTGAAAGTGAAAACTGTGCTGTGAATCGTTTGCCTAAGAAAGCTTTAAAAACCCCCAAGAGAAATACATTCCATTGGCAGATATCTGTTAAGACAGAAATGCGTTGCTCAGTTAAATTGCAATATATAACGGCGAGTACTTTAGAGTACCGTATTCCACAAAGGACCGTAACAGACTACTAAACGAGAACGGGCTCATAGCCCGCCCTTTAAATTATTCCTAACCAGTTCGTTGCGCAATTGTACTAGGCGTGTATTTCTGCCTCAGCAGAATGATCGCTTTAACGTTTTCCAAAGTTTTATCCATTTCACTCAAACTAATGTCTTAGGCTTCATGGCGATTTGAGCATGCCGCAACGGTTAAAGGTGCTCCCCGTTCTTACACTATTTTAAATTCCAGAGGCGGACAAATTGTGCGGACGACTGTCTCAGAAATTAAATTCGGTTCTGAGCCACAAGATAGTGATGGATCACATGCCGCTATTAATGGTGTGTTTAGAGGTAAGTACTTTCGTTTGCAAGCTGCGCTTCTATTACTCCGGCCATCTGTTAGGGCCTTGGCAAATTGGCACAAAAATTCCCAAACATTGCTGGGACTTCAATATGCTACCTGCGAGATTTCTTGGTGGATCCGAGCCCAATTCTGGCCAAATTACACGCCCAGTCTATGGCACAGCAGAAGAAGGATAAGGAAGTGGCTCCATTTAAAATCGTCGTGCAGGGGAGCGAAATGCGAGCTATTGATGTCCACCCTAAACCTGTTGAAATAACCAAGTCAGGACAGGCTGCTTTTGAAGCCTTACGAGATGCCGCAATTGAGAACCTCAGTATCGCGCTAAGAGCGGCCCATTCGTTGGATCCGTATTGTGTGCCAGCTCTCGTGGCGAATGTATCGAACCGATTGTTTACGGCAGAGAAGCATGAGACGTAAGTAGAGAACCCGCCAGGGGAAGTAATAGCTACATCCTGAAAACTTACAGGGAATCTAGCCTGGTGAGCTTAAATATCATCGTGATGCTAGGGCATGTCGCCGTTGCTTTAAAGGATACGCCAAAAACCACTCAGAATATCTTACAGTTCTTCATTCAGCGGTTCTGTAAAGTTCCATCTGAGCAGAATGCTCTCATTGTTGACCAGCTGGGTTGCATTATCATCTCTCAGTGCGAGCCATCCGTTTTCGAGGAAATTATGAAAATGTTTTCTCGCGTTACTGTCCAGTCAGCTTCCCTGGCTTACACCTCCAATCCTGACCACAGAAAACAGTTCTGCCATGTATCCGATGCAGTAGTCAATGCCCTGGGAAACATTGCTGCTAATATTCAGGGCGAGTCAGAGATGCTTGAACTCCTTGGCAAACTTCTGGAACTCTTTGTTCAAATCGGACTTGAAGGCGAGAGGTCCTACGATAACACACCTGGCGCTCAGAAGGCCAGTTCAAGCGCTGGTAACCTGGGAATGCTAATTCCCGTGATAGCAGTGCTTGTCCGCCGCCTTCCACCCATAAAGAACC
This sequence comes from Dasypogon diadema, assembly GCA_006980735.1. NCBI lineage: Eukaryota > Metazoa > Arthropoda > Insecta > Diptera > Asilidae > Dasypogon > Dasypogon diadema. The sequence continues at coordinate 2,946 of QYTT01060427.1, forward strand.
CGAAAATGCGCCTGCATAAATTGTTCAAGGACTTTTGGTTGTACTGTGTCGTCATGGGATTTACGAACTCTCGCCTTTGGCCCGCTGATTGGTACCAGGGGGTGCAAATCATAGCGGCAAAGTCGCCGCTCCTCATTTCTCAAACTGCCCACAAGTCCGAAATGAGGGAGCTCAATTACACGTCTGCTGTGAAATCTGACTCTGTCAGTCTGAACGAGCTGCGCAGCCAGATTCTGCTGCTTCTGGATCATCCACCCACAGACGTTACCGCATGTATCAACAAGCTGACGTTTGCACAGTGTACCTACTTGTTGAGCGTCTATTGGCTGGAGACACTCAGGTACAGTACTACAGTACTGCTCAGTGTATCGGGATTGAACTTATTTGCTTGCAGGGTCGAAAATGCTGACGAGCCAAGTCTGGAGCCTATCCTGAGTTACCTATGCGACACGGCTCTCCAGAAGGATAAGTCTGGGATGTGGCAGTGTGTAAAATGGTTGAACAATATGCATTTTCTTGTAAAGGGCACTTAACATTTGTTTTCAGCATTGCAGATCAAGTCTTTGAAAAGTTCCGCAACGTCCTGTTTTCCCAGGATTTGGTGAGAGAGAAGGTTCTGGAATCACAGGCCATGCTGCTGTTGGTGTACTTCAACCACATTCACAAGCAGATCCAGTTGGTGGCGGATCAGTATTTGGCCCAACTGGTCGATAAGTTCCCTCACCTGCTGTGGAATCGTCGCGTTCTCTGGTGCATGCTGGACGTTCTACAGTTGTTAGCGTTCTCGCTTACTCTAGATCCGAACGAAGAAACACCTACCTTGCGTGTTGCCTCCACTCCCTACACACTCCATCTTATGGATTCGCTCCCTGCACGAGAAGGGCGCTTAAAAGATTTTGCCGACCGCTGCCAAGGAATCGTGAACGAAGCGATGAAGTGGGCTCCTAGGTCAACACGCTCCCATCTGCAGGAGTATCCGAATCAAATACCTACTCCTTCCCTCGCTCACCATAGCGGACTTGCTCTGGCATTTGACTCTGTGGTCAACACGAGCACTCTTTATCCAAGCGCACTCCCATCCATTAGCAAGCGCCCCAATTGCGTCAACAGTGACACACCTCGTTTTGTGTCTATCCTGTGCCTGCGAAGCAAGTACGCGGGTGAGATCTCTGGACTTCTTTCCGTGCTGAACGATGAGGAGAAGAAGGGACTTGCGGACCGTCTTGTAAAGGAGGTATGGGAGGCTTGCGCGGAGAGAAGTGATAGCAAGCACAGAGGAGCCCTTTGGCGAGCCACAGCTTACCTAATTTTGTGCTCTGGAGTCAACAGAAAGTTACTGCATGCAGTTTGTAAGTACTTTGCACATTGATGGAGGTTTAGGGGGTTCTACACCTCTGGTCTTGTTTTCCTTGTTAACTTGAAATTTGCTCCAATTTTAGCCACATCGCAAATTGAGCTATTCACAGAGTCCGCCGCTGAGACAGCGGTTGAATGTTGGCAGTGGGTTTTGACGGCTAGGCAAGATCTCGAGCTTTGTTTCATCCAGGAGATGGTAAGCGCGTGGCAAACGACATTTGAGAAAAAAATGGGGGTCTTTTCCGAAGAGGTTGAGGTCACCAGTCCGTTAGCTGCTCACGAAGGGTGTAAACTTGTTCCGAAACCCATTCATGTTTCGCCGCATACAATTTGGTTGCAGCTCATATCAGAAATGGTTGATACGGCGAAATACTGCAATCGCGACAAGGTCGAGATGTTCTGTCTGCTCTTGCATCGCTGTCTGCCCATCACCAAAAACTCGAAGCAAACCAGGAATGTTTCCACAGTGGGCTGCCGTTTCAAGCTTCTGCAGTGCGGTTTGTCTCTGCTGCAAGGGAATACTATTCCGAAGTCGCTAGCTAGGAACATCCTCCGGGAGAGAATCTACAGCAACGCACTGGATTACTTTTGTGGCCCCCAAACTTGTCCTAGCCAAGGTAAGGAAGCTTTGCTGGATGACATCCTGATCCTTTTAAAGTTTTGGCAAACAATGCGAAGTGAGAAAAAGCATTTGGTTGCCTCGGAAGTCGAAGACTATGACGTGAATCCTTCGACACAGACGCTGTCTGTCAGACAAAACCCCGAGACAGCATCCCTTATTAGTTCTGGGGAAGTCGCTAGGTCCTCGTCTACGGGAACGGGAGGCTGGTACAACACCATTCCCCACTCAACTTCGACGTTATCAAAACGATCGAACCGATCGAAGCGACTACCGTATCAAAAAGACGCTTACGATAAAGACTACATGAAGAAGCGAAACTTGATTCTCGAGCTGCTGGCCGTGGAGATTGAATTCCTGATTACTTGGTATAATCCGAACGGTTCTCAAGACCTCATAATTCCTGGGGAGGAGCAAATAAATGAGTGGCGGGCACGACCTTACAAAGTAAACATTTGGAGGGACTACACACGATTGGCTTGGTCGTATAACCCCCCATTAGCAATATTTCTCCCGCAACGCATACGAAATGCGGATTCGATTGAGGATGAGGTAACCCGGTTGGTATGCGCAGATCCAATCGCGGTAGCGCACATTCCAGAGGCTTTGAAGTACCTCGTAACCACCAAGACTCTATTAAACGAGAGTCCCGAGCTTGTTTATATGTTGACCTGGTCCGCAGTAGTTCCTATTCAAGCACTATCGTACTTCTCACGGCAGTATCCCAGCCATCCCCTCACCGCCCAATATGCAGTCAAGACTCTATCATCATATCCTGCCGAGGCAGTACTTCCTTACATACCGCAGCTAGTGCAAGCCCTTCGGCACGATACCATGGGCTACGTCACAGAGTTCATAAAGCATATTTCTAAACGGTCGCAAATCGTCGCCCATCAGTTGATCTGGAATATGCAGACCAACATGTACATGGACGAGGATCAGCAGCACAAGGATCCTAATTTATTCGATGTCTTGGAATCGCTGAGTCAGAATATTATTTCCTCGTTCTCTGGAGCAGCGAAAAGGTTCTACGAGCGCGAGTTCGACTTCTTCGGAAAAATAACTGCCGTGTCTGGGGAAATAAGGGCCTTCCCGAAGGGACCAGCACGCAAGAAGGCCTGTTTAGAGGCCTTGAGCAAGATCAAGGTGCAAGCAGGATGCTATTTGCCATCGAATCCAGAAGCTATGGTTGTCGACATCGATTACAATAGCGGCACGCCGATGCAAAGCGCAGCCAAAGCCCCTTATTTGGCCAGGTTTAGAGTTTACAGGTGCGGAATTGCAGAGCTGGAGGCCAGAGCCATGGAGGTGTCCAACAACCCCGTAAGCGCGACCACATTATCTGGACGACTTATGCTAGATAGTTTGTTTTCAGAACTCACAAGAAGATACCAACATCAGCCTGGGGGTGGAGTCTTGGCAAGCAGCAATTTTCAAAGTGGGCGACGACGTCCGACAGGACATGCTCGCCCTTCAAGTAATCACAATCTTCAAGAGCATTTTCCAGCAGGTGGGACTGGATCTCTTCCTCTTTCCGTACAGGGTGGTTGCAACGGCTCCCGGAGTAAGTTGTGCTTCTTAATTATTACTCTAATAAAAAACTTCCTGGGGAAGCGTGGAGGTATAGAAAGGGCGCTTCAAATTTAATTGTGGCTTGCAAAATTTTGGTCTGGGCATAAGAATTCGCTGTACTTTATTTGTTAGTTTGCTTTAGCTAAATTTAGAGTTTTCCATTTGCCGCAACTGTTCTGTAATTGCTGGCAATCCGCTGCCATTGTAAGCTTCTTTTCTAATTTGCAAAAACCGTTTTAGTGTGGGGTAATTGAATGCGTCCCGAATGCAAAATCACGTGACCAGTTGGGTCGCCAAACCGATTCCGGTCTTTACGAGTACTTCCTGCACCAGTATGGTGAGGAGTCGTGCAAGGAGTTCCAGACAGCCAGGGCCAACTTCGTGAAGTCGATGGCGGCTTACTCCGTTGTGGGTTACTTGCTGCAAATCAAAGACCGACACAACGGCAACATCATGATTGATAAGGATGGCCACATCATCCATATCGGTAACGCGATAATCGCATTCGAGGTAGTTACAGGTTTCTTGAGAGTAATAATTTGAATCGTTGACAGATTTCGGCTTCATGTTCGAGTCGTCGCCCGGTGGCAACATTGGCTTCGAGACCGACATCAAGCTCACAGACGAAATGGTTATGATAATGGGAGGGAAGATGGAGGCTCCCGCCTTTAAGTGGTTTTGCGAACTTTGCGTTCAGGCCTTCCTGGCGGTGCGCCCGTATCAGGATGCTATAGTGTCGCTAGTCTCACTGATGCTGGATACTGGCCTGCCTTGCTTCCGTGGTCAGACAATAAACCTGCTGAAGCAACGGTTTGCCCCCACAAAGAACAACAAGGAAGCGGCCCAGCATATGCTCGCGATTATAAGGAACTCATATCAGAACTTCCGGACCCGCACTTATGACATGATCCAGTATTACCAGAACCAAATTCCGTATTAAGAGCCGTTTAAGCTTAGGTCGCAGATAGGTAAAAGAGAACGAAGGACCAGGTGTTGGCTGCTGGAGTTGGAGGACGCGGATAAGCACTCTTGCGTTGATTTATCTGTTTTATTATAGACTGTTCGCTAGAACTGTTTAGCTTTTTGCGATAATTATAGAAACACAATAAACACAAACGAGATGAATAATACGCTAAAAAATGGAAGCTATAAATCCCAGTCGTTGTTTCGTTCTCAGTCTGTTAATGTTCGGTTCTGTTCCCATGAACACTAGCTCAAGTTGAACCCTGTCTTAGCACAGAAATACCGTGTGTGTGTGTCGCATTACGCTGTTTTTATTTGTTTGATTATTTTCGAAATGGTTATGTTATTAGGACGTGCCACTTGCATATTTTTTTATTATTGTCTGTCCAAAAACTTGAAGGTCTGGTTTTAACGAGTTCAAGGTTTCGCGAGCCCACTGTATTTGCCTTTGTAAAGAACAACAACGGGATTTTTTCCGTTCCGAACGAATACGATGACGAGGATGGCATATATTGTCCGATTGTCTTCAACAATATTTACTATTTCCTCTTCCCCCTTGGGGTTAGGAGTTTCTTTTTAGATAATTCTTCTATAGTACAGAGAAATTAGTAAAACAGTGGAGTTCGGTAATTCTATTTATTTACATCAGAAAAGAATACATTTCCGCTTTATATATATATATGTATATATAAAAAAAAGTTCTATAGTTAACATAGTCCTGAACTTCTATAAATAATTAAAATTAGGCGAACACACCAGCCTCCAGCGAGACTCGCTTGCAAAGAACGTACAGCACATGCCAATGGTGAGGCAGCGGATGTCAGGAGTGACAAGTGCTAGCAGCTGAAAGTGTCAACCCACTTTGCTTAGGGTGGGATCACGCGTCAAAACAAACTAATAGAAAAATTTATAATTCCGACATTTCAGTTCCGAAAATGTTTCCTTACTGAATCTCGGTAGAGACAGGGCATCCTTACACTTATAACTGTACGAGTAAAAACGAACGAATACACATGATCGGTTAGCTCCGGCGAGCTAGTCCAGCGGTGGTATTGGTGGGACACTCTATCAATTCAGCTTAGACCGCTTTCGCGCGATCGCATCTTCGACCGCACGCAACTGCTTCAGCAGTTCCTCGCGCCTAGTTGTCTTGGTTTTGGCCGCTGCAGAAGACGACGATGACGACGTGATTGCTGGCTCCGAAGTCAAAGCTGAGACTCCGACAGTCGACGGCTTTTTCAGTTCAATGGATATAGGGGAGCGCTTTTTCGTCATTTCCACTGGAAGGGCAGGGAATCGTATGAGGTACAAGCAAACGGGAACGAATTTGGAGAAGTTACCTTTCTTAACCACCTTCCTATCAGAAACAAGGGGCTTTTCTGCTGGCCGAATAGGACGCTTCACTGGAGTGTTGCCGCGGGAGGAACTGTCCGAGCTGGAGGAGTACGAAGATTCCGAATCTGAGCCGCTCGAATCAGATGAGCCTAAAATGAAATCAAGCGTGAAATTCTATAAGTAACAGAACCGCAAAATCTCATACCGGAGCCGGAAGAACTAGAGCCTCTACGCCTCTTCCTCGACTTATCTATAGATGCCTTTCTGGACATTGGTGGTGATACCTTTTTGCGTTTAGGCGCAGGACTCAAGACCAATCGCTTTTCGCTGATGGGAGATGGAGAAATGTGAGTTCGCTTCTTAATCGGCGACCGTCGCAGGCCTGTAATCAGAAGAAAATTCAAAACGCGTACTGCAGGGACTGCTGCAGACTGTAAAGGCAGAGAAAACCTTTGTCGCAACTGTCGGACATTTTGGACTGCAGGGGTTTTTTTTGACGCTTTATAACAACGGGAATATTGGAAGGGGGCGGCATATGGACCAGGTCTCCTTTGTCTTCTGTAGTGGTAAGGGGTAATACAATTTAAGGGGGAAGGGGCGTGACACAAGCTTGTACCTGTCTCACTAATCTTCTTGACTTTGTGCTCCTTAAATTCAGTAGTAGCAGCTTGCAAGTAGGGAAGTTAGCATGGCATGTAGGATACTTGTTGAGGTTGAGACATGATACTTACTCGGAGATCTCCTACGTCTGGGACTTGGTGATCTAAGGCTGGCCTTCATATGCCTCCTAGGTGGAGATTTGTGTGAGCTGTGTGTGCTGTTATACCGCCGCCGCCGCACATCTGGAGAAGGAGAACGACTGGAATCCGAACTGGACCCCGAGCGAGACGAGCTGGAACTGGAGTAGGAAGAGTTGCTGCTGTAGCTGCGGCGGTCACGACGGGAACGCTTATCTCCTCGCTCCCGGTCTCTTCCTGGTGATTTTGACCGCATCCAAGGATCGCTCCACTCATCTCCTCGCCCAATGGGTTCAGCTCGCTGAACTATAACCTCTCGTGCTGGACGCACTCGTCGGTCATCCTCGTATTGCGGCATGCGATGCGGCGGAAGTTCCCTATAACGCGCAGTTCTGCCGTATGGGTCCTCTTCGTACACAGGTGGGGCGCGACTAAACTTACCCGGCGGACTGTACAACCCCGCATCGTAATGAGGTGGATGCCGTCCGTAAGGGGGTGATACCTGTGGGAAATATAGTTGAGACGAGTTCACTTCCGCGAAAAATACTTACATCCGGGGAGCCTCTTTCCCTTATGTAGTAGTTGTCCTTTTCGAGCTCGTCTTGCGATAGGGACAAGTTCATTTTCTTGTCCTCAAAGTCCATGTCCTGCTCCTTACGTTTGTTTGCTTTGCGCATCATCTCCTTCGCAGTCCTAAGACCGCGCTCCCAAGCACTTTCGACCATCGGCACTGGAGGCTCCTGAACAACGACTGGAGGAAGTATCCTGGGATCGTGATGTGGAGCAGCGTAGCCTGGATGATGGTGCAAGGGTGGTCGGTGATGAAGTGGAGGGCGATCAGTTCGGTAATCATGATAAGGATGTCCCCCGTAGCTTGGGCCACCATGTGGAATGGGCACGGGACGCACCATGTCAAACATCGTGTAGTTGCCCTTATCGGTTACCCCGGGATGCAGGAAACGACAGCTCATCCCCCAAGTGCACTGACCTCGGGTGTAAAAACGGCAGACAGGCTTCGGTTCTGTTTCCTCAGGCCGTTTCTCCTCTTCATCTGTAACTTCGCCCTCTTCCAGCTCCTCCCCTTCTTCAAGTTCGCCTTCAGCTTTCTTTGCCTTTTCCGGTAGGTCCTTCTCGATCTTGTCCTCCCCTTTGCTCTCTTCTTGGCACTCACCCTCTTCCGCCTCAAAATCAAGCGCATCTTCGTCGTGTTTCTTTACCAAATCGTCGATTTCTTCAGAAACTGTTCCGTTGCTTTTTACTGCTAGCGTTTCCCCATTTTTCTCTTTATTCTCAAGCGCTTTCAATTGAATTTTCTTTTGGTCCAGTTTCTGCCTTAAGTCGGTGATGTCTGCGTCATCGTCGTCGTTATCTTGCTCGCGTTCCTGTTCCTCATCTTCGTTATCCGATCTTTGAACTGTCTGCTGTTCCTGCTTCTCAATATCCTCGGATGGATTGGTTTGATTCGTCTCTTCGTCTTCGAAGGCCTGTTTGCTGCGCTCGCGCTTCTCACTTTCCATGTCACTCACGTCACTTAAATCCTCGTGGTCCATATTCACCCTGTCTTTGGTTTCTTCATCGCCCTCTTGCTGAATGATAGCATCATTGGAGCGACTGCCATTGCTCGATCTAGAAGAGGTGCTTGAACTGCGACTACGAGAGCCTTGTGACTTTCCTCGCGCTGGGGATATGGACTGATTTCGAGAAATTTCACCCTCACGTCTCAGACTGGATTCACTACTGCTGCGGGAGGATTGATTGTTCACGTACGCTTGTGGGTTGTCCGCGTGGTCTTCATTCTCACTCGACGAGGAGCTGGAACGGGAGTGGGATCGAGAAAGGGATGGAGAGCGTGACTGTGAACGAGATTTTCGAGATGACGATCCATGAGAGCTCGCTGGCGATTTTGGTGTAGGTGATTCTGGTGGAGCCGGACTCGATGGCCGTGAGTTATCCGAATTTGCTGAGGACTCAGACGAGTTTGAAGCCGATGAGCCAGGTCTCGACTCATCGGATTCCATGACTGCGTGGGCGGTGTTGTCAGCGAGTTAACGTAAATCGGTTCGGACTGCTACAAAATTTAAAATATAGATTAGTCGCACTTCGCAATTGATTCTGGGATTCGCGTTTAAACCTAGGTATGAGCGGTAAATTTTAACATTTCAGTGATATACCTGACTCCGTCACAAACTGTTGGAAGCCACTAATGAGCTGGAATATTTAGAAAAACCTTGGCGGCCAGCGGCGTGGCGCCGACTGACAACGCTCAACTCTATTACTCACTGCTGCACTTACTGTGACAGTAAAAAAGGTCTACTTAAAGGCTTTACTTTCTTGTAACATTTTAACTGTTTTGACGTGAATTAACTTCCCGTCAAAGTCCGGTCCTTACCTTCATGCTCGCTCAAATCAAATCGTTGAGGATGTTCCGCCAGATACAAAATTTTCATTTGCTCTAGAAACTACTAAAACTGACCCGAACACTGATTCAACATTTCAACTGGAGACTTTACCGGCAAATTTTGTACTCGTCATTCAAGACAAATAAAACAGAAATGATAACTAATTTCAACTGAAACAGCAACTTTCCGCGGATACTGACACATGACGGATTTTCACAACTTTGCAGTCTTTACTTTTCTTCTACTTTCATACACGGAACTGAGACTTGAAAACTACTTTCCACTTTATGTGAAAAAGAAAATTAATAGTAAACAGCTTTTTCTTAGCAAGGAAGATAAGAGAACTCCCTTCTGTGGGAGATTCCTTTTTCTTCAAAATTATTCTCAAGACTTGTTTTTCGTTTTTGTTGTTGTATTACATCTTACCTGCGAGCGTACGAGTGCAGCGCGTTGCTTTTCGGTATTTCGTTAAAGTCTTTCGTTTAAGCAGAATATATTTATGAAATCCTCATTTGCTCAATAACGCAGAATGCTTTAGTGCTCCGTTTGGCTTGTGCAAATTTCTTTATTCTGAGGAATCCTCCCAAGAAGTAACACGGATGACACACACGCCGAGTGAAGCCGCACAATATGGCGGCCGTGACGAAACTACCTGCATTAGCATCCAAACTGACAGCGGTTCAGTTTCAAATACCTGCAGAGATCTGCATTATCAGGAGTCACGATCCTTGAAAGTGGGCAGCTGGGTGGAGCAGATATAATTATCTCACCGCGGCTCCCAAGTTCATTTAATTTGTACAATTCGTGCCGCAAATGAGTTTACATAATTAAAAATAAAAAGTCTGCGCGTTTCTCTGTTTTTGCATTATCGGAGTCCATTTTGATTCGTAATTCTTCGGTTCGGACATAGACGCGTCTTTATAACGGTATACACATTCCATAACGGCGTTATAATACGATACGATAGAAAAGTGAAATAAATAGACAAACACTATAATAGTAACGTAGTGTTATTATAAGGAAAGTATTAAGTGAAGTAAAATTATGAAAATAACGATTCAATTAACTTCTATACGTAATCTGCAATTAACTATTATTAGTGAATCATATTAGAATGTATAATGACTTGGTGTTGTGCTTTGTGAGATTCTTCTGGGGGGAGGTTGAACCCATGGACTACTTGAAACATGTCGGTAAGGTTAATCATTAGACTTTTCTTAGGTAGTGTGAACTCAACTACTTGAACAAGATTATGGGAAAATTTATATTGCCTTATTATAATTCTGTTTTAATGAGTCAACTTGGATCCGTGGATACACCAGAATACACATCTTCATTTAGTATCATTATCTCGATATCATTTCGTGCTTTCTACAACTTTGTACATCATCCTGCAGTTATTATCTCGGCCGGACTATCTCACCGGGATAAGCGCGGCATACAAAACACAAGGTATGCTAAAGAGAGAATTGAGATTTAGCCGATTACGCCAACACGTTAAAGTTATTTGGAGGTTTTAAGTAATTTAGGCATTAAATGCGTAGTTAATCATATTTTTGATTCATTTCCTTGCAGTAATGTTCCTCTGAGCATAATCCAGCATATTTCGTTCATGAATAATTTTAGCATTTTCCAGTAATATACCGGGAAATTCCTTAAAATGTATAGGGAACTTTGACGCGTTGACGTCACGTAAACAAAAATGGCGGAACTAGTACTTGGGCTTATCATTGTTCGATTGAACGAGAGTAAGTCTAGATTCACTCCGAAGTTCAATTAAATTCGACATAAGTTGCATGGGATTTCTTCTGTGTTCCACTCCCGCCTTCGCCGTTCGGATTGTTCTTATTCTATATGTAAAGTCCATGGTAAAATCTTCCCATTTATTTCTCAAACGGCTGTCAAGTGTCAAGTCAACCGAAGGTCGGTCTATGTCTTATTTATCATGTGCTACTTTGTGAAGTGAGGTAATTTTGCCGGCGCGTGTTTAGATAGTATTAATAAAGTCTTGCTTAAATATTAATTGCAATTTAACCTGGTGCCCTTCTTCGACGCCGCGCACGATGGAAACCCCGACTATGGTAAAATTGCATAGTGGAATATTTCACCCAACTCTGAGGAAAATCCAAGAACAAAATGTTGATATACATCCACATAATATGATGTATCCCATATTTGTAATGTAAGTCAGACGCTCATTTATGAATTATTCAGTGTAAGCTTTTAACCCCGAACTTTGTAGTGAGGATGACGACGCAGTTCAGGAAGTGGCTAGTATGCCCGGGATATGTAGATATGGCACGAACAAGTTGAAGGCCCATTTGGAGCCACTTATCGCTAAAGGTTTAGCAGCAGTTTTACTCTTTGGAGTCGTTGAGAAAATTCCTAAGGTAAGTATGGGGATGTGATATGTAACATATTGTGTATTCATTTTCCACGGGCGGTGTTACATTATCTAGAAAGGGCTTGTTCGCGCTTATTGACATGCTTTTGTCTTCTTTTATTTGCAATGTTTAAAAGTATCTTGGGCACGAGTTCTGAGTGATCAGGATTGGTGTAAAGAGAGAGCCCTTGTTTTAAAACGACGCTATCGTTGACCAAGCAGTAACCAATTTATAACAGGTTTAGTTCTAGTCAGCTCCTAAATGGCAGGTAGTAAGCTCTTTTTCTCCTCTGCTTGCCTAGCGATGCTTGAAAGCACCTATTAAAGAAAATGGAGACACAAAGAGCTGAATTGTTCTTTTTTGTGACAGTTTATTTTAGATTTCCCCTAAATTTTTTTAGCTCCGCGTCCGACCATCACAAGCGTCGCCTATAGCTTGAGCCACTTTATTGTGTCTTGTAAAAGAAAATATATCTAGGTGAGCTACTTACCCCGCGAGTCTATTCTACTTGGTTGTTTAGTAAAACTACAGGTGGCGTTAGCACAAGAGGATTAACATTAAACCCTCACATAGGCTAACCTAGTGATCACTTTAGACCACTTTATTGTGCTCCACTTCTCTGTATACACATAAATAAATATTGTAACTCTCGGCAAATTCCTTCCTTAAAATATCCTTGAGAAAAACCAGGAACATTCTAGGTAAACAAACCGATCGTTTACTGTCTAGACAAGGCAAGACAAGATTAGACCATCGACCAAGCAATAACAGAAAGACTAGTCAGCTCCTTAGACAGACCGTGAACGCTTTTTTTCTACTTCTGGCCCAGCGATGCCTCGCCTGAGAGCTGTAGACTGTGGGTTTATTGCTTGCAGTACAGAGTGAGGAAGACGGAAGGTCTCAGACGAGGCATCGATGGGCAAAAATTCGTGAAAAAGCGTCCATTTTTTGTTGTCTTGCCACCGACCATAATTATTGGTACAAATTTCCAAAATTTATTAAGTTCAGACAATTTTTAGGATTCTAGGGCCACCGGTGCGGACTCCTCAGACAACCCTGTGGTTCGTGCCATTCCTAAAATACGGGAATGGTTTCCTACTCTCCTAATAGCTTGCGACGTATGCCTGTGTCCGTACACAAATCACGGACACTGTGGCATTATAACCGAGCAGGGCATTGACAATAACGCCAGCATTAACAGAATTGCGGAAATCTCGCTGCGCTATGCGCTAGCAGGTGCTCATATTATCGCTCCATCCGACATGATGGACAACAGAGTAAAAGCCATTAAGTGCGCACTTTTGTCTCATGGGCTCGAGAAGAAGGTGGCCGTTTTGTCGTACGCCGCCAAATTTGCTTCTAGCTTCTATGGACCATTTAGGGATGCAGCCAAATCTGCTCCCGCATTTGGAGACCGCCGATGCTATCAACTACCTCCTGGATCCAAGGGTTTGGCCGCCAGAGCAGTGGTAATTTACTGAAGAAGTTTCCAATTCTTTTCCAGTTTATGAATACCTTCACTCTTGCAGCAACGTGATGTTGAAGAAGGCGCCGATATGATAATGGTAAAACCAGCCCTACCGTACTTAGACATTGTTAGGCAGACCAGGGATTTGTTCCCTAATATGCCGCTTTATGTGTATCAAGTAAGACTTGCTCAATTCTGATAAGTTGGCCGTTTTAAAGCGCATTCTACTAATTTCACCAGGTTTCTGGGGAGTATTCCATGCTGTATCACGCAGGCAACAGTGGTGCTCTCAATTTAAATGCCGCTCTAATGGAGGCGATCATATCAATGCGACGTGCAGGCGCTGACTGCATCATTACGTACTTCACACCTCTCTTATTAGACTTAATTAAGCCGTAATTACGATAAAGGTAGTGCCTCATGCTGAAAATAAATAAAATGACTTCATAGTGGTGGACTGGTGCTTAACTGTGTGTTTGTTCGCATTGACACCCCAATAACTTTGACCCAGTTTTGGGTGGCCTAAACCCTTTAACCTTGAACTTCCTTCCAAACTTGCCCTAGATTTATTTCTCTAAGAAGGTGCCAGGTTGTGTTATGATTGAAATTTGTTCCTTGGAAACGAGGGGGTCATACACCTGGCATTAATTATATTCTTGAATGTTATTCTCGTTCCTTTATTGGGTGTAAGGGGAGTAAGAGCTTTCTGGATGGGGAATCTCACAAGCTGTTGAGCAGAGCACGTTACCTACTTCAGTCTTTATTTCGATTTCTGTTGATTAGTTTATATAATTAGAAGGAAATTTCAAATATGATGACGCGTAAAATGGCTTTAAGTTTCACAGAGTTGTTGCATTCGCTCCAGATATATTGTAAAATTGCTAAAATGGATAAGGAATAACCAGCCACCTCATATAATTATTCATCCTCGTTAAGAAAGGAATTAATAGTTTTAATAGGTGTCTTTTTAGAACTTAAATGACTGATGTGTAAAAGTAAAGTAAACGCCATTGTTCTTATCATTTAGGATTCTTTAAAAAACCGTTATTCCGGCTTGTTGGTTAGAAACCGTTGTCCTCAGGCTTTATAAATTCATGTATTTCTTTTAACTCTTTTTTTTTCATTTAAATCGTTTATCTCCAATTAGGAAATTTGTCATTGCCGCTGAGTTTTCGGTCTTTAGCAATTATCTTCTTAAGTTTTCTTTACATGCACTTATCGAACGGTCTCGGAAACCGGACATTTTTGACCCAGGTCAGTGAGAAAACGTATGCGGGGTAAGTGTTAATGATGCTCCGGCTCCTCAATCGAATCTGATTTTGAATACATATTTTGAACTAGAACTCGTTAGTTGACAAGAGTGTAACTACCTAAGTTCAGACAGAAATCTTAATGTATACTTTGCGGATACCATAACAGCTTAGAAAGAATGCCACATTTGAAGTAGTTATCGAGAAAAGGGTTCATTAAGAACGCTTGGGAAGACAACTTCAAGATCTTCATTTGGGAAAGCCTCAGAAGAAATTGATCCGTAATATTCATGTCCTTTTCCCAGTAATTAACAGTTTTGAAAGAAATGAATGTTTTCACCGAAGTTTTAAGTTGGTCGTGCAGATCGGAGTACGATACAATAATGTGTAGTCGAAAAACGAATAATGTGGGTACACTACACCGCGACAAACTTTATTAGCAAGATATCTAGCTCTACAGGTTTTGTCCCTTTGCTTAATTTATATTCAGTTCGCAAGGTTTTGGTATTCGTTTATGCACCAAGTATAAGTTATTCCCAATCTACTACACTGTTCCTGTTCAATGACCGCAACCAGGCTCACAAGTATTTTAAAGTTAAATTAATTCCAGAAGGCAATTCGAATCAGGCCTTCCAAACAACTTTCATTGAAAATACAATCATATTAGGCCACAAAGTGAAAAGCACTACTCTAATGATTTCCTCTTGCCCTTGTTAATGTATTTCTGGTGCATGCATGTCCCCCTCCCTTCCTCTTGACTTGACTGTGGAATTCCATCTTGTATACTTAGATCAGACATAAACACAAGAAGAGTCGTTCTTTAAGAAGACAATAACAAACGGATGCCAGATCTCTAAAATTGAGCATACCTCTGAAGTGCATCTACTTCTGCTGCAATGCAAGACGAACAAAAAATCAACAGGGGAGTCTGTACTGCTCTCTCTTAATTGCCTGTACTTTGCATTTGCAGGTACATACAATTCAGTCCACTGTGTATACAGCAAGTTTGCTCCCACTCGTTGCGTTGTATCTAACAATTTCACAAGTTCTGGAACTCGGAGCTTTCGCTTTCCACTTCTCCACCGCAGTAACTTCAGCACAGCACCTATTTTTCAAAGAGCTCAGTCTCTGTGTCGGTATGGCGCCTCCACATTGGCACACGAAGTGATGGACGTACAACGCTTGCTAAGTGCCTAATACTGTTTCCGAGACAGTTAAAAATTAACGAAGTGCCCCATCTAAAAATAAAATAATACGTCTACGCAACAGTTCAATAGTTTCAGATTTGATGAATTCCAAGTGGTCGCGCCGCGGAAACCAGCCTAAGAGAAAGTCTTTGTTGTTTGTGATTCGCTGTAAGGCAGCCAGTGAACTTGCATCCATTCATCCATCGAACAAAGAAATGCTCCCGATTTCATTTGAATCAAAGAAGTGTACTGAGGTGATTTCCAAAGGGACTAGAATTTGAAACGACCTTGAACTAAATTCGTGCAATACATAGTGAGCATTTTGTCGCGCTCACTTTGGTCTTTTCAAATTCTTATAATCACCAGCAACCGATCTGGTCTGTGATGTAATCTCCATTGGGATTAGGAAAAAAGTCGTTGTTTGTGATGGAGTTCAAGAATTGAGACACTCCTCTGTAGCTTAATTTTATTTTTGCTATTGAATAGCAAAACAGTGTTTGAAAGTTGAAGTCCATGGCAATTCTTCTTTAAGTACTATTAACGGTACACAACTGATAAGCACTTAGTAAGTAGTATTTAAGTGTCTTTGGAACGGTTAATTATTGCTAATTCTGCTGAACTTGTGTGGATTTCGCTGAAATACTGCTTCATTTTGCTGGCGTGTTCGATTCTGTATCTTTGTTTAATGTGTCGACATACTTTTCTATATGATAATCTTTGCATCTAGCCGTTCGCTAATTATTGTGCTGTGCTGTGCTAATTACATATAGGTATATCCGTTTTCTTTTGAGATGTTACAAGATAATCGAATGCTGATCTTTGTGAATTTGTCGCCCCATGATTTGCAGCGTGAAGCAAGTGTAGCATGACGGCATGTCAGAGAATCATCAGAGCTTTAAAGTGGATAAATTAGGAATTTTACAATATGTGAAACGCAATAACGTTGCAATCTTATTATTATGAAAGTAAGCACAGGATCATCATCCAGTTTCAAAAAACCTATTTGTATAATGTGTTGCGCAGTACTTCACACTTGTTTTTGTGATCATCAATGTAGTTTTGAATGAGAACGAATAGAAAACTGAGATCAGTGCTAGTTTAAGTTTGCCATTACCATGGCAAAGAGTGAGACAATTATAGTACAGTCTCAACAAATCGAACTCGGTTTTGGAAACTTTGAATTCTCATGCCATTTTTCATATGTGTATATAACACTTCAAACTCGAACTCACGTCTTTAATGTCTTCCCACCTTCTTTTTCTAACAAGTACCATTGCATAATTCGAACTTTTGTACGTTCTAAGTCCTCATGTAAATTTCAGCTTCCACTGTTCCTGCTGTAACTGCAAGTACAGTTTTTGGGGATAATATTTTGTTCCAACTTCAATAATGCGGCAGCCATAGATAAATAACCTGTCACGTTTTGTGTAAATATGTATGGAGCTATAAAAATATAGCTGCCCTTTGCATATTCAAAAACACCCGAAAATTTAAATGGGAATTTTGTTATCATTGAAAATACAAAAGTCTATTAACTTACGACTATTCCTTTCCTGTTGTCCATAATAACATACATAATATAAAACTGACTCAGGAAGTGGAAAATAGCTGTTGTTTTGCTTTTCATTTTTACGAAATTTGAAATAGGTTTTCTACCGGAATTAATAATGAAATCTAGAATGTATACTGTTATATACATTCAATTGAAAAAAACTACCTTGTACACATAATTTACTTAAGCAGAAACTCTAAATTTACGCAAAAGTAAATTGCACTTGAAAATGATGATTACCCGCCTCAATTGTTCGTAAAGTTGTGTAAATTCAACGATTATACGTTATCCCTCTGATAAGCATATTTTCCACTTTCGTTATTTTGGCTTATTTTAAACCGCTTATCTCGGCTTATCGATATTTGAATTTGCTATTTAAGCTTTCTCGTGCTTCTCCATCACTTGAGATAGCAATGGATAATTGCTTTGTTTGCACCGCACTGCTGCATTTTCCTTTATTGCTAAGCAGTTTTTCAGCGTGTCGTTCTTGAGCTGAAATTTCTCAACGTCCAGGTGTCCCTAGTTGATGCAGTGAATCACCCAGATATCTCAGTTTAAATTCGAAGAAAAGTGTGCTTAAAGTTGTTTCCAGTCACTTATTTTCAGCCCCGCATTAACTTCCCAACGAAACAACGCGCGGCTTTTAGTCTTTCGTCAAGGTCAGCTGATCCACTGTTACACTCATGACACTTTTATAAGGTGATCCGAATTAGGATATCAGGTATTTATTGTGTTGTTTATGTTTATATGTTTTCTGTACTTCTGATCGCCTTAATTAGAAAAGCAGAAAGCAGCGTATAAGCATAGGTTTTGCAAATTCCTTTTTGTCCATACAGAAATCCGCGCTTGTATTTAAAACAAGCGAATAAAGGAAAATGGTATGACGGGATAGGCTATGATCAATTTTGCCGTCAGGATCGAAACATCTGAAACATTTTCTAAATGCTAGCAATTTGACTAGTTTATGTAAGCTCGGGGAACTACGCTTGTGTGATAACCGTTGAAACAATGGTCTTTACATAAAGTAGTTCTCCACGTTTTCCAAATTTGGAGCTGTAATCAAACACAAAATTTGATGTGACGTAAATTCACGTTACTTGGAACCAGAGTTCACGTCAGCGAAAGTGAATATATTAATACTTTTTCACTGATCCAAAGATCATAGTGCAAAGTTGAGCTATAAGTCCTCAGGCTCCTATAAGCTCTCATTATATTTCTTGTCCTTTCCACTTTCTTTACCCTCTTCCCAGGCTATAATCTCCCCATTTCTGTTTAATTTTGCGTTTGTAGCAAATCGCCCGTTAATCGTAAGAGATTAAGTTATCTGGCAAAGTTCCCCGCATTTAGCGGAGTGGGTATGAGTAATCAGTTCTTATCGCGGAATTGCAAGTAGTGCCTGCCTTTGCAAGTATGGAGAGTGGAGAGTTCTTTCTCCCCATATTTTAATTCATAGAAAGGACATCCTGACTGCAGGTCGATTTCATCTAATATTTCTTATAAAATTGTGGAAGTAATTGTGTTTTTGTTTTGATCTTTTGCAGGACTGACATGAACTATGGGGAACACTGATCGGGATGTGGCTCAATTCGGTAAGAATATCGTTACGAAAAGTTTCGGTTAGTGAAATTTAGAGTTTATTATTTAATAAAATTCGTGTCGAACTTTGTTGCCACTCAGACTGTGTAATTTTTATAAATACTATAATTATTTCTAAGGTATCTCCCGCCGATGGCTATCTTGACTATTTGTTTTGTTTTATTTGAACTGTATGCCCTTTTTAAAAAGAAGTTAAGTTAAACATATGTGGCGGACAGGGTTTACTGCAGGTCAACCTCGAAACGTGGATATGTCGAAATTTTGAATTCGAAAAAACGGACCCGTTACAATAACTTTCAAATGGGAAGTTAAAAATACGAATGAAGAGGTATTGTGTACTGTAATGGGCCCGAAATATTTGTTCGTATTTCGAGGTAGATATCAGTTTAGTATCATCGAAAATTAACGGTGACTTGATGCTTTTAAAATGAGTGTCGACAAAATTATATATGTAATCCCTACCAGGGTGAAAACCTTATATAGGTGTAAGCTCTAAATCCCAGCTTTCTTGTGTTTAACCCTTTGGCTATGGCGAGACTGGTCACAGAGTGCTTTTAAACGAAATTGATGAAATGGATGAATTAAACCGTAAATTTAGTCATATTTGTGTTAATATAAAGTAAAATTGGGGTAAATTATAAACAAATCGGGAAACGAATGCGAAAGAAAAGAAGACATTTTCACATTATCTCTGCAACGTGCACAGCACAGCAGAGCTTTTGAGCTGCGGAAACAAGTGAGCCACTTTAGTGGCGCGTCCACCCAGAAGACGCTTTAGAGGGAAGCCACTTTACTGATGCACAGTAAAGGGTTAAAATGTTACAAAAAATTTTACCTGAGCAGATCAAATATATATATATATATATTTTCTTTTCGCTATAAGAGCTGGAATCGAAAATTTGTAAACAAAGATACATATATTATATATAACCGATATGTTAAGCCCGTTCAAAATTTTTTGATTCTGCAGTACAATGGTATTGGAAGCGGAGCTGCAAAATGCAGTAGAAGGATTCTAAGACAGTTCCCAAAAGTTTAGAACCCATTAGAAGTTCTCTTCGACTCCAAAAACAATTATTTGAAATGAATTTTCTATTAATACAGCATCGGCAGGTAATTCGTTATTTCATTGCCTCTGCAATTTTTCTACTACTTTTGTTGTTTGTTTGTTAACATCTAATCACAGACGGAGTGTGCCATTAAGGAGGGTCATTGGGATCGAACAGCTCTGTAAGGAACCCCACTAGTTCCTAGTAAACCGGCACCCGAATGCTGTCGACCCGCTTTGTCGACGATATCGATCAAGCAATTAGACAAAACGCGATACTTATGCAATGCTTTTGTCGATTAATATCCAAAAGGGCATCCCGAAATTGCTCCTGACAATGGGTGCATTGACCGCAAGTCTATTCTAGGGTGTAAGCGCAAAGTGACTTTAATAGAAAAGGGGAGGTTTTAGAGAAGAACTACAAAGTTGCGGCGCTCGATGTCCATTACGTTTTCTTATTGCCGAGAAATTCGCTTTCCCCCCTTACTCGACCATACGATTTGATTTTAATAATTCGTGGGGGACTACAAAATTCACTGACGTTATCACGTTCCTCAGGCATTTGCATGTCGTGCTGTTAGCATGTATGTACAGTGTTCAAGAGTGATACCAATTTCTAGCTATATAGGCCAGTGGCACTGTAGGCCTAGGCTGGTGGTTTCAAGACTTGTCTGCAAATAGTGAAAATCAATGTCTGTTGCACTGCATGCAATGGGCGCGCTACTTTTGAGAAAGTGGAAGACTATAAATAGTGGGGAAGTGGTTGGCGAGTGGCTTTGTGATGGACAGTTAGATTGACTACGTAACTCCATCCTGCTTCAAAACCTATTCAAGTATTAAGAGTTCACAGAATTTGCTTGCAAAATTGATTTCGTGAAATTCGTCACTTTTAAATGGAATTGTGATCGATCAATTAGTGGGAAACTACCACTGGTGTTAGGCCTAGTGAAAAACTAAAGCGATAAATGAGTGTCTTTGATTCATGTGGAACACGACTATAAGAAAATTCAGTATCAAAGTTCCGAAAATTCGGATGCACCGTTTCAGTGGACTGTGCAAATTTGCTTCGTGCTGAAAGTGATTCATGCGTCAGAAAATCTGGCCTTTAATTAAACTAGGTGAGTAGAAATAGGATTTCTAGGCTAATGGAGCTGAAATCAATAATCTGTCGTAAAATACATTACCTTCTTGTTAGGTGTGCAAAATGATCGATTTCAGGAAGTTTCTGAGATGTGGCGATTGCTAAAACAAGTAGAATTAGACAAATAAATTCATGTACAAGAAAGGAAGCATAATTTTCCTTTAGTGTTCCCGAAGTTTTGCCTTCGTATTTTTAAAGTTGTACTTGCAACAATAAATTGCTCTGAAACTATTGCACACCTGCTCATGATTTCTTTCTTCGATTTCCTCTTTGTAAAAGAGCATAAAATCTGTGACACAAACACAATAAAAGCAGGGTCTGCAAGAAAGAAGGAAGCTACATTGTTTACCTGCAATTAGCAAGAAGTAGCCGTTAATCAGTTTTGCTTCTAATTTCCAATCGCTTGAAGGAATACCGGGCAGTGCTTATAAGGTCGCAGTACTACGAACACATGCAAGCAATATTTCATGCTGAGTGTGTTCGGTGAAGATAACAGTCGTATCTCACTGATAAGCAAAGTTATCTGTCCGCCTCAGGTGACGCTGATAAATTGTTCTTTGATGGCATTTTCAGAATAAACGAGAGTTCGTCACCTGAAATTTAGCGAGTGCCGTCTCTTTACTAATTGCCCTCGTTAGTCATCGGGTAGATAGTGTTTGTGTAGTGTCGTCAATTTCAGACAACGAAAACTTAAAAGTGCAGCGGAATGCAAGTGAAGCCTTAAGGCTAGCTCCGACAGAAGCGCGGAAGTTGGAAAATATTTCTTTATGGGGAGCAAGTACTAGACAAAAATAGAGCATTGTGCGGTAAATATAACTGGAGAGGTAAGGCACATAGGTGTCATTCTAAGGAAAGACAACATGGAGTGCTGTGGAAAAACTCGAGACAAAGTGCGATCTTACGTTACTGATAACTTTGAATTGTTACCACCAGGTGAGTCCACGGCTATCGGTACACGATTTGTTCGTCGATGTGCTTGGATTGTTGGGCGGCAGTATTAACAGAGGATAGTGGTTTCGTGTTATTTTTATAAATTTCCGCATCGGATTATTGCTTAGTGCCTGCAGTTGTTTGAACCATGTACCACGCGGGGACAACATTTTAGTTTGTTTGCATTAGGGAATGTGACTAGCTGGCGGTGCAGTTGCCGTATACAGATACGAGACTTTAAAGTATTTACGAACGCATACTGGACACAAAACGAAATTACTAAATTAGAAAATTTGTCCTAAGCGGCTCAGATTCCGGCATTGTGTTGCAAAACTATAGAAAATTATTTGTTAACAGCCTTTGTGAATTTCAAGAAATCTTTCCCATATTCATTCAAATCTACTCAAATTCTGAATTCTCATGTTATTCTAATAACGACTTTCTTCCTCTTTTAGGTGAACCGCTTACGTACGACAAATCCTTCAAAGGCCCACTAGCAAAAAGATCTTGTACAGATGTGATTTGTTTACTGATATTTCTGGTGTTTCTCGGAGCGTGGGCTTTTCTGGCTTTTTTCGGTAAGTTCTATTTCTAACAATCGCCTTGGTTGCAGCCTGGATGTCGTTTTAGCATATCAAAATGGGGATCTTCAGAAGCTCCTAGTACCCACTGACTCGCTAAATCGAAAATGCGGACTCGATAGCCAAGTTCTTAAGAAGAAGTACTTATTCTTCTTTAACCTGGAGAAATGCATTAATCCGTTTGTGACGATATCCGGGTGCCCAACACCGCAAGTTTGCGTCGAGAGATGTCCTCAAGAAACTTTTGTGTTCGACATCAAAACATTCAGGCCCGAACATAAGAACAAATTGATCTGTCTAGAGGAGAGTGATAAAGATAAAATCAATAGTGTGGATGACGCCAAGAGACTAATAGAAAGCCAAAGATGTGCTGCGTGGTACGTGAAAAGTCGTCCATGTAAGTAGTTTTATTTAAATCAAGACTTTACATTTTTGCTTTTGTCGAATTGGAAAACGAAATGTACCAGTTATGTGTCTAATATAAATAATGAATTGAAAAGGGGAATATAAAGTCCAAAAATTAGATTTTACGAATACAAAGAATTTAAAATTGGGTAAGTTGGGATAACAACGGAAAATAGAAATAAATAAATTCTTCCGTTAGGATAAAGTTTACAGTCACCTAAGTGACGTGGCCTAACCTGGATGCCTTATAATCTCGTAATTAATTTAAAATTATATTCAGGACGTTCTGTTATATTTCAGGAAATAGTTGAATCATTTTGTAACAAATAAGCAATTTACCCAAAGGCATTTGTAAGCACTTCTCCGCGGAATCACCAGATTGAAAGCCGTATTTAACCTGAACTTGTCACTCCCACAATTCCAATTCATTATTGCCAACGTACACATATTGTGAAAATTTCAAATCATTAATGTGATCATTATTGAAAAACGCTAGATAATTTTCTAATTAAGTCTTTATAACTTCTTCCATTGATATTTGAATTGCTTTTCGTTTGGTCTTTAGCATGTCATTCGCACGACTGTTGGAATCATTATCACCAGGAATTCAATTCCTGAATAGGAAACCGGAGCAAATTTGTACTAAAGGTACCTCTTCGTACTCGCATTTTTACTTAATTTTTTGTGTGTCAGTATCCTTTTAGTGGAGTGGATTACAATCGAATCAGCAATCACAATCAATCTCACTTTCCCAAGGTCCTAAATTATAAGTCGCCGTCTTTAAAAAAACATTTTAGTGGCTTTGCCGTAGTTATCCCAACTTACTCCATAGAGCATCAACCCAAAATTTGTCGTAGTTTTCTAAATTAAAAATGCTGCTAAAATAAACAAAATAGAATTGGTACAATCGTTAAATGTTAGCATTGTGTAAGCTTTTATGTTTCATTCAAATCCTTTTTTTGTCCCTACAAATCTTAACGAAACTTAAAATACACAACAAAAAGTTCTAAATCGCTGTGTTTGGGAATTCTCTTCATCTGTTTGCGAGTACATTCCATCACATCTTATCAACCGCAGTAAGCGGAACACTTTGCTGTCGTCTTCTGCGCA
>QYTT01060455.1:0-11119 GCA_006980735.1 Dasypogon diadema
AACCGTATCCTTCAAAGTATGAGCTCGATGGAGCTGGCCATATCCTCCTCATAAAAGAACTAATTAAAGCAACCATTTATCGCCTTACAAATTCCACCATTGTCTACCGAAACACAAAGTTTTAGTTATCACAAGGACCTCAACCAGAAGAATCCCATCCAGAATACGAAGGTCTGCAGGTGAAATTGAGCATAATGGGCAGTGTCCTCTCTCACCTGTGTCAATTGACGTTTTTACTTCTAATTTGTGCAATCTATTCCTGAGAACTGTTTTGTACGAGGGTAAACCTCTGACACCTACATAAATTTCGTCCATCCACATCCGCCAAACCATAGACACTCTCCTCGAAACATTGACATAGGGCAATGAATTTTTTATGAATTTTTTCTTCCCAGACAGAAAATCGATACTGAACAAGTTGGCTCCATGTGTTAGGCCTTAAAATAAAAATTGTAAAAGGCAAAACGACAGACGGTGGCGCCATATCATCTGGCATAGACTTCGACTACGGGCAGTGACAAAAAATGCGTCATAAAAATTGTAGAAAGCGAACGCAATTCAATAGCAGCAGGATATCGAAGGATATTGGTGCGTGCTTGGAGCACCAAATGCAGGAGTATCATAGACTCAGAATAACAGTACTGTGTAATACACCTCGCCCACCTGTCCTGTTGTTCACCGCACCTGTTCGTCTTAACTCAGTCCCTCGCCTGTCACATTTTATTGAATTTGTTCATTTTGCTCGCCAGTTTACCATCAAAAGTGTTCCGAAGACGTTCGTGTGCCACTGTTTTTGCGAAGATAAGAAAGGAGAGGGGGAGGTTTACAGAGAGTCAGTAAGCAAAATGATTCCTTAAATAAAATCGATTGCGATTTAAGTTTTCCTCTTGTCTTGCATAGTAGAAGGGTAAGTAAAGGGTTAAATGTGTTTCTTCGGAGGGACTGAAAGTTATTTAAGGGATAAAACAACATCGAAGGGTTTCAGCTCCATTCAACCGAAGTTTCCTAAAAGCGTCTAGAACAAGGCAAGATTTTGTAGGGAAAGAAGAAAGCGGGAATTTTTAAAAGCCAAAGAACTGTCCCACATTGAAAATATGAAGAGAAAAAAAATAATCACAAGCACTTTTTCAATTATCTAATTCGTGTAGCGAGCACAGAAATCAAATACCATTCTATTCAACTAAAGTACGGAACGGGAACCCCGTAATTTTTCCCTTACCATTTACCCAAATTAGTAAAAAGGAAATTATCAAAATTCAGTATTTCCATGAAAATTTGAACAGAATCTCGCGTAAATCAAAAACAAAATTCGTCCAACATCTGAGGCTACAGTCTTATAAAAACTTCAGATTATTAGAGAATTCGGGGCAATTATAAAACTTAAATGGAAAATTTCATAAGTTTGTGTACAAGAGAATCTTCTTGAAGATCCTTTGTAAACACTCACATGACCTTAAAGTGCTAGGAAGAAATTAAAATGTAACAAAGAAGGTGAGGCTCCTAAGCAAAGCTTCAGGCTTTCAAGTAATTCCGAGTGACCTACAACGAGCCCCATACACCAGAAACCCTTTACAACTGTTCATTAACACTAACTAAAACCTTGGGGATAAATTTTTCAAAGTTAATGAAAATTTCTGTGTCAAATTAAAGTCGAACCCCCTTCTTACATATTTCACACCTTTTTGTGCACCAGCAGAGGCTGGTGGATTTTTGCAGCCTTCTGAAGTCTTACCAAAGGAGTTTTCATAAGCAGTTAACTCCCCACCTGCTACAGATGGCGCAACTTTACAAAGCAAACTTAATCAGAATTATTCTCCTTTTTGCACTGTTTTCCAGCGGCAGCAATTAATAACAGAAAAAGCTCAATCAAGAGGATCTCTTCACTGTGCCACGTATTCATGGCTCCTCTGGAACTTTTACAGTTGCTTCCCCCCACTACAACCTCGTTTGCGTTGGGATCGCTGCTGGTTAATTATTTCTTTTCCGTTCTAATTTTTTCCCATAAAATATTTACGAGCACTTCCAGTGCACGAGTTCGTCTTTGGCATATTTCTCCCGCATACCGAACTACTTTCGGAGCGATAATTGGGACCATTAAAGAAAATGGTTGCATGAAAAATTGAAATGAGCTATTTTGAACGCACAGGATGCCTCCGTTGGATTGCCACCATTTGCATGTTTTTACTCGGTTCGGCGTGGTTGGCGCTCGGGTGGTTTAGCAAGGACCAGAGGAGGTCCTTCGCCGCCCACTCCCAAGTCATACCAGCAATCAGTCCATCGATCAAACATTGGAAATCGACGCTAAACAAAGCTCCAACGTTTATCCAACCTTTGTGGATCCTGCAATCACCCCACGGTGAACTTGCACCCATCGACCCATCCACAAACCCTTCACCAATGCACGCGGTGATTCACTTTGAACCAATTCTGTGCGGCAGACTGGATAATTCGGGTAATGCGGAGTCGATTTCATGCCGAAGCCCCATTTATGGCATTTGAAATAGAAAACGGGAGCTGGCAAGGGGGAGATGTTGCTTGGTTGATAGCCGGCAGGGGGGGGGGGAGAGTACTGAGAAAACATGTTAGCCTTTGGGACGATTTCGCAGAAACATGAAAATCGAAATGAACTTACCCCCGGGCAACATATAGACTACATTGCAAGAAATTTCCGGGCGGATGAAGGAGGGGGAGCCCAAAAACGACATTTGCTACGGTTTGTACCTGCCGACACCGATTTCTTATGAATTTTATCGATGAAGTCCTTTTTTAGGGTTGCCAGTTATAAATGCTCTTGGCACGTGAATATAATTAATGGAAACTATTCGTGTTCCGTACCCGGCACTAGTTACCCGCTAAACTCAAATGACTGGGCTCACGTAAACATTACGCTGTTTGCTCTCTGGGTTAGTTGGTAGTTACTGAAGTTTTTATACGAAATTCGTGCCCACTTTTCTTCCGAAAATATTTATGATATTCGTATCAAGATTTCAGGCCACGCTCATACCGGCGAATCCTTAAGATTTGAGCATAAAATCAATAAAGACCTCAGGCGATATCTCGTTGCATAATTCAATTCCCAAGGGAGCAATCGGAGTAGTCCAAGTGGAGGTGGCCTGCCACCTGGATTGCGATGGCGTGTAGGAGATTTTAGCATGGAGGAAAAGTTTTAGCGGTATTTGTATACAGGTTTTTGCTAAAACTGCCGTTTAGTTTGTCACACAAATGAATAAATTAATTACTGAAGTGCTGGTTGATTTCATTATTATGCGCCTTTTTGGTCGGGGTGTAAATTATATACTATGTACTTTGAAGTAGCCTTTAGAAGTAGAAAGAAGGAAAGTGGTTTGGTCACGACCTGTGCGTAATTCTTTCCAACAGGATGATTCGCAGATGTTGCGCACCGATTTACTGGTATCATCGAAATTATAGTCGATGAAGAAAGCTTTTAGATTTCATAACACAAACTAAGTTAGTCTAGATTTACTCAAGTTTACAATTCATAGATCTAAGCAACTTTTGTTTAACTTGAAAAAAACTTTGATTTTTCCGACACATTCGATAATATTGACATTGCCTTTTAATAAACAAACTTATAATTTGGTTCTATCTGAGTGGTCGCCAGCAAGGAATTGTCAGTGGAAATAGAGCCTCCAATTTCCTTTCTACTCTTAATAGCGTTCCTCAACGATTGATTCTTTATCTATTGTTGTTTCTGATGTTCATTAATCATTGTAAGTTTCATATATATGCTAAATATTGCCTCCTTCGCTCACCTGGCATGACATAACTTGAGATGATAACTTTAAGTAATCTATTGATTAATTTTGCCTATTCCCTTCTGGGAAACTACCTCAACTAGGCACATTTGACAAGCTAGTGTATTATTCTGGTGTGGCCGTCTTTTCTTACATAGATACCTGATCAGTAAATAAAGTTCCCTCCGGACACTAAGAAATTATTGTAAGAATCTTTAAAGGCAGCTGTTGGGTCTTAAAGTTTATGCGTGACTTTTCTTTTATAGAAATTTGTGTTGTGATTTGGGATCATATTTGAGGTAAAGGTACAACTTTGCCTCTAGCTACGAAAACTATCCCAGGAGTAGTTAGTAAATTACCATGTATGTTGAAATGTTCATGCATGATTTACTTTACACGTGAACTTTATTCTTTGGCCATTTAATCCTAATTTTTAAAGATGAAGATGATGGATTGTTAGCAGTTTTCCTTTTACAGGAAGAAGTCTTAAAGCTAGCCCGAAATTTCCAAGAATCTTATCATTTCGTTCATTCATTGTAAGCTAGAACAGTTACGGGCTTATAAATTCACTTTTTTCCAGCATTAATTCCACACCGTCTTTATTTCACTCACACTCATGTAGCTCTTCTGTGAGTTACTAAAAAAATGCTTAAACGCTGTAATGAGTGACGTATTTTGTGGTTTTAAAGGGAGATCCCATAAGCAACCAAACACCATATAAAGGTGGATCTATTTTTTAAAAAGATAAGGAAATGCTAGATCACGTAAAAGAGGTCACGGCACTTATGATGCCGAAGGACAGGATCAAGCTAACTAAAAGCTTTTACAAGACTCTTATTACTGACGAATCACTACCACAGAAGGGGCCAGGGGATATTTATAAGGACACATAAGGGGACCCGAAGGCAGTGGTCTATTTCGATGCACCTTGAACAAAATTACATTACCAGGCAACCCGAATGAATCTACTTGGTATAAAATGCTAAAATAGAACAATATTGTGACAATATTATCTAATTCACCAAAATGGAATTTGATGTTAAGAGGATTGGGAAATATCGACTCCCGTTCTGGCTCGTCTACATTACCAAAAACATTAGTATACGTACATTAGAGATCTTGTCTTAAGGTTCGTTTATCGTTTATGTCACCTAAAATCTGTTTATCCATTATTTGCGTTTACGACACACAGTTTCGTCAATACATTTAAAGTAGGATGAGAAACCATTACTAATGCCTCCGTCTACGTATTGAGGACTACAAAACGAACAAGGCGTTCAATACTTAAAATCTATTTCCATTTTAATCGAACAACTAATTACTCTGTTGTACATATCCAGCCAAAAGTTTATCTGATGGACTGAAAATTACAATAATTTCCGTAATTACAGGTGGGCGACCATTTTATTAGCACACCATACACCATACGGCGAGTGTAGTGGTTAAACTACTGCAGCTGTTCCTTCTGTTAAGTTCCCAGTCATGATTAATACGGACTGATGGACTTCTATCTTTTTGTTATTTTATGGAATTATTAATTTCTGTAAACTGTAAGGAATTCCCTGATTTGTCTGCCCGTTTTCAACAAAGTTTGAGGTCAAAACAGTTTATAAAATTCTCAAAAAAGTATGCTTCAGCTAAATTGGCAAAAGGAGTAAAAAATATAAATGCAAAGGTCTTGCACCTACTGTTTTCGTAATATTGTCCAGCAAGACGTGAAATTACAACTCCCCAACGGAAAATTTCCG
Organism: Dasypogon diadema; assembly: GCA_006980735.1. Classification (NCBI taxonomy): domain Eukaryota; kingdom Metazoa; phylum Arthropoda; class Insecta; order Diptera; family Asilidae; genus Dasypogon; species Dasypogon diadema. The sequence goes on from QYTT01060455.1 coordinate 5,504, forward strand.
TGTCCATAGAAACGAAATATGTCCACACAGGATACACTCTTAGCAACTGTGTGTGGTTTTCAAGATTTATAAAGCAGGATAAGGAGGTGGATGGTATTATGTAAAGTTACAGTGGTATGAGGTGTAACAGAAATTGTAAGTAGATTCCACAAGGCCATAGAAGCCCGATATGCCATCTATGCCCACACATCCGAAAAATCTGTAGAGAGTGTATTTAACCATTCATGCTGCGGAAATTCACAATCGCATCATTGCACCCAATGAGCACATAAATTATTCCAAAAGAAATGGAAGAACTGAAAGACAACCTGCAATAATTGCAGCCGGGCATACGCTTTTAAAATTAAAGGAAACTGGAACGCCGACGACGTCACAGCACAAATTCCAAATTAAATCGGTTGAAAGGCTCCTTTAAACAAACTCCTCCTGTTCTAATTGTCTGAGCCCCAGTTTTCTATTCAAACATCTGAAATAGTTCGTCCCGTCCTGGCAACCCTGTTCCACTAGCTATAGTTCTTACAGTACACGGCAACTGCCTAGGAATTCATTTTTTATTAATCAGCAACTTGACTAGTAGACACGAAACGAAAAAATCGATAGCTGCCAGAACTTCTTGCAAGCAAAGCTGGATACTAAATTATTACTACGCATAGGGGATTGGAAGGGCTGCAATTATCCTTGTTCGCATTCCACCCTCCGCTCAGAAACGTAACATCTTTCAACTAAGCCCGTGGCAATCGTTTAAATCATATCCAAAATCTCCCAGAGTCGCGTCTCCAGAAGGAATGGCAAATGAAACTATAAACTGTCAAGACCTGTCTCAGAAAGGCATGATTTCCAGATAAACGAACTTTTTCACCCTTCTATGGGGAATCCTCCAATCCAAAGCCATCTAATCCAAATCATTTGCGAGACGTTCGGGTGTACCTGGAATTCAGAGACCGCCCCCCTCGCTAATAGCGCCTCCGTAGCTCTCAGTGGGCACCAATTCATCCAGTTCAATTAGCTCATAGAATTGCTCAATGTCCTTTGGCAATGGTATCGATTTTTCAGTCCTCCTCAGAAGGAATGAGGACGTGAACGATACCTTAAAAGTTTTGGTTTTACTCTCGTTGGTGGCGCCCCCGTCTGCATAAAAGAAGTGGACCTACAAGGGGAGACTGTCGTCGCCCAAGTGTCGTTATTCAAGCTGTGTATCGTCAGTGGAACCATTGTTCTTTGCACAGGGATGGAAGAGCAAAAAGTTCAAGGGTGTGGAGTGATTTACTTTGCCTGTCGTGCGAACTCTACTTTTTACGACAGCACAGCGATTACCGATTTGTGAATTCATTGCGGTGGTTTCACTGCTTACCCTGTGCGGCGGTTTTTGCCTATTTTTGAGCTGCTTCTCAATCCCTTTATTGGGAAGTGCTCACTTTATCTGGTTAGAGCCTTGATGGGAGTTCTGTTGTGCTCTGAATTCTGGATGAAAAATTTATCTTTTTCATTTGAGGCACTTTTGGTGCCCTACCACTTCCGTCGGAATGATGAAAATTTGTTTACATGGGTACACCATAACACCACGTAAAATGACTCATTGTTGTTATTATGACCTAATAGCGCTTTGGAAGGTCTCTTTTTCTACTGAAAGCGAAATTTAAAGTGCAAAAGTAACTGGGACGCCGCAAGCCACCGCGTTTCGGCTTTCATCGTTCTCATTAAACGCAACCTTCAAATTGTGCCAAATAATTAGCACATGTGGTCCAAGTCCGTAGCTAACAAACTGAGATAATCGAATCGAATCCAAGTGTACCACTTCCTCTGCTGCGAAATGAAGCAAGCATCCGGATTTTGGATGGTATTACGAGCCTAATCCAAGACTTAATTACACTCGAATTTCCTGAGACGGGAAAAGTGTATTTTTTGCTTTGTTTATACAGCGATTGGTCTCTGGTCAAGATATTACGTCGACAGTTCAGACAGCCAGCTCTCAGCTCTTAGCATGAAGGAGGCTTCTCCTCCTAATCATGAATAATAAAGTCACATGATACTTATTGCAATTAACTGCCGCCCGTCATGGCTTAATTTCTCATTTCCCAGCAATTTACGAAGTTCTGCGGCTGAAGGCCATCCGATGGTCGGATTCGGCCAGTACATGTTATCGCAACGCGGCCAGCGCGTACAGATGTTAGCCAGAGCCACACATTCGCCGCATAACTTTAGGAATCTTAGCTGAGCCAAGTATGTTTTAAACAGTCTTTTTCTGCAAAAACTGGGCACTGTTCAAAACAATTTGCCCACACACAATCGTGAGTACTCCGGTGGAGCACTGGAGCCCGGCAACCGGAGCTAGATAGAGAGCGGCGACATTTTTGCCAGCGTACTTTGTACGCTTTTGAACTAAATCCAAAAGACAAACCCATGTGGAAAGCATGAAGTGCATATTTCGTAATATCTTCCATGCAATCTTGGTAATGGGCAGGGAGTCCGTGGGAATTTATACTGCTTTGTCTTGTGGTAATTTCTTGAATTTCGATTTGAGCCGTCAACTGCGATACCAGGAAAGAAATCTGACTTCCGGCAATACCGTGGACAGATCCCCGTAATTGAGGTATATAACTTCCCTGCAATGCTAATGTTCCATAAAACTTTTAGCAGCAATCGGGAAGCTCCTAATTGAGGACACAAACTAAGCAAACTAAAGCACACGACACATGAATCTTTAATTTGTGATGACATCTTAAATGCTAATTAACTTCTGGGGATGCCTGGAGCGTGTACAAGACTTTCCCATTTCGGTTTCTGGGTATAGGTGTACTGTGCCCTAGGCAAAGTCCTTTGTCACTGTCGGATGCGTTAAGAAGGAGCGTATATTTTACTGGTCTTCATTTCCTTTCCTTTCCTGTGCGGCTGTCTTTCTTCACTCACTCTCTGCAGACCGACCACATCTTTTATATATTTTACTTATGCGGTAATTCTTGGATTACTTTTCGAGCAGCACCAGCACCAGCATCAGCATCAGCATCAGCAATAAGAGATGAGAGTCTGTGGCAGAGTCATTAATCACCTCTGGCTGCTTTTTATATGCATTACAGCGGTGCCATGCTTAACACTAGCTCACCACAAACTTTTGGAAGTGGAAAAGTTGGAAAAGTGTACTTTCACCCGAACTGGCATTTTTATCGTTTGTGATTAAATATTTCAGCGATTAATGACAGTTACATTTATTGCGGTTTCTGAGTGTAACGGCAGGAAGAGGAATTGAACGTGCAGACCTCGCTGCCTCGTAAATTTACAAGAAACAGTAGAAACCAGGTAGTGAGCTGGGAATTTTACGTCCGGGAAACAGTTCCTTCTTTTTATGATGAAGCCCAAGCTTAAGGGACAGCCCTACGTACAACATATGAAGAAAAAAACATGAGGGAAATTCGAAATCCAAGAACTGTAGCAAATTAGTCCATGTTTTAATGATTGCTTAAAAGGACTTTCGGGAAGGATAGTTAGATCAAGCGGAGTCCTTTGAAGGTATTTAATAGCAAAATGTCTAACCTAGGAGCGGCGGTTCGAAAATCCGTGAACTTGGACCTGAGTAGAACTTCAACTTAGACCTGTGTCGAGTTTTCCCGCAAGGAATTCCAGTGAATTAAAATTGAATAAACCAGAATTACCATTTTATTTTTCGCTAATAAGAATCCACCAAAAAAAACTTAAAGGTAGAGAAAAAGCCAACTTTAAAATTCTCAACGTAGTGTACACCCATCATCGTTATCAGGTCAACAGCACATGTGACATTAACCCCTTTAAAAGTCCTAATTACGCACATAATTCATGTTAACTAGGAAAGTGTTCACGTAACGACAGAACCCCCGCAGGTGCTTTCTTCCAAGGTGAGCAGATATCGGCAGAAGTAACGACCCATAATGAGAATGAAACTTATTAAGCCATTTACTACCACAATACAGTCGCCCACGCTCTGCTGCTCAGCACGTTATATAACCACGACCTGGACCACCTTATGGCCACCAGCAACAATGCAGGCAGTTAGCAGATGACTTCAGCCCTTCAAAGGAGAAGTTAAGGTAGTTCAAGGCATCCTGGCTCTCAGTTTCAAACAAGAACGAGTAACCCAGAACTGGTAAAAGAAAAGTGCAAATTCACATGTTGTCGCTGTATGTGGCTTCTTTTACTTTTGTGTCCAACATCGGTTCTGTAGTTCTCGGTGTTCTTTTTAACCCTTGAGACAACTAAAGCACCGCTTCGCGTGGAAGTTTCTTTTATCCAATTGACTTCGGTTAACCCCAGCGACCGTAATTAGATCTCATCACATGCCAAGGACGGAATGGGTGATTCAATTCCACTTGGTTGTAGTTTCCAACCCCCAATGCCCCATGCAGCAGAAGCGAACTCGAGAGCAGCATTACAAAACTCAAGCAAAGTGGATGTCAAAGGCCAAGCTCTACTTTTAGAATAATTTTTGGAAAAACAAATTCCCCAATTGCAATGAGTACATCGCATAGCTGCACCTCGCATGGTCACAACGTCAGAACAAGCAGTCAAGTAACCTCTAGGTTTGGGCAGTTCCTTCCTCCTACAAAAAGTTTGTTTCGACGCAAAAGGAAATATGAACTTAATTAAATCATCAAACTAATGAAAATGATCTCTCGGTAAAATATGCTATGAATTTAATAATGAAACTTTGTCGTACTCTTCTGTTGCGTGTTTCGCTAAACAATGTCAGCGGAAGCTGTGAGACACATGCAAATTTTGTAATGGCCAAGTTCCATTAATTTCTGAAAAACTCTCGAGAACGGGGACACTGCGATGAAATTGTTTATGAACTGGCATAGTGTATTCTGGAAACTTGCTACTGTTAACTGGTCTCTCAGTAATATATTAATTTTGGAAGAATAATTGCAGTTGAAATTTGAATGCACTTTTTATGTAAAGTGTTGCCTATAAGACTCAGGTCAATGAAACTTTCTCTTGATCCGTACTGCGATTGGCTCTCCGATTTACGTGGAATCGGAATAACTAACAAATTCGAGATTGATAAATCAGTCATCCATTTCATTGCCAGAACCTTACTCCTAAGTTGATAGAATTTTCATGAGAGCGACAGTTTCCTTTGATCGCTTAGGAACCTGTTTCAGGTATATACTAACCTAAAAAAGCAAAAAGTTTCATTGGGCCTTTTATTACAGTATGACTTATTAACATTTCAATCTATTTATTTAACATTGAACCTCAATTCTACAGTGACCAACACGTTTTTATTCCGTTCATAATTTGAGCTTGAAAAGCTTCAACGATTATTCATAGGAGCAATTTGCTACTATATCACCGGTTTTTAAGCAAAAATAATGATTATAAGTTGGGTGAGCCTGAAAATGTCGGCAGTTTTATACGTCAGGCTTGTTCAATGTCTATGATCCTTCATAGGCATGGCATAATTATTTCCGTGTAACCATAGGCACTTCACACTTCAGTAGAGGAAAGTAACCAAATATGGAATACCATTTGGTTTTTGTGTTATAGAAAAAAAAGATATTGTAAATCAAAAACTTTTATTCTCATTTATTATCAGTCATACAGTTGCGCTTAACTAATTGACAGTCTTGTTTAACATAGATTAATTTA
>QYTT01060459.1:0-13235 GCA_006980735.1 Dasypogon diadema
GCTTTTTTAGTTTGCACTTACCTTTGTTTTCTGGTCCACATGCAAAAAGAAGAAACTTGTGGATGGCTCTTTAGGATATTCTAAAAACTCGTCCCTTATTCCATTTTATAATTCTCTGATTGTAATGCACTAATATACTAACACTTTGTTTTAATCAGACCTTCTCTCATTCTCGAAGTAATCTCGAAGAGGAAATAACTGGCAAGAAACCATAAAAGCAAACTGGAGGGAAACTGAAATATATTTAATACGAGTTATTTTCGAGATTCCTTCATTTCTTTAAGTTTGGAATGAACATGAGGTTTTCTTCCCCATTTTCAAAATGAATTTTGATAGTCCAATCCGAGAGCATCCCGGTAGGAAATGGGAGCATTGTAAGATTAATCTTGGAGGTATCCTGTGGGACGAATATGAACCACGGGAAACCTCACTACGCAGATAACATTTAGAGGTGCAACTGTGACATTATTAGAAGGGCTTCTTTCGAAATCCATAGAGGGATAGCGATGTATAGTTTGTGCTCTCTTGCATGGCACTTTGGGGTGATATATTTAAAAATATCTGTTTCCATTTTGTGACTTCTTTTTTCTCTACTTAAAGTCTCATTTCAATTCATCCTCGTCGTTTTTTTCTAGAATAGGTAAATTTTTTCTGACAAGCCGTTGAGCAGTGTGCCTATTGTCCAAGTAAGGAAACTCATTACTTTTATTATTAGCATTTCCACTGAACTTGGGTAAATCATAAAAAGGGAAAATGATCTGAATTGTAAGAAAAAAATTGAACAGTAATAGAACCAAATTAACTATTACAATTAAAACTAACTACGTGGAATATTGTGGTCATATACAAAGAAATGTAATTTCCTGGGAAAATAAAACATGAGAGATAAGTGGGAATTACTAGGTAACTCCAAGCTCCAAGCGAATCCGAAAATCATATTTCTAAGAAACCTCGAGCAAATTTGATCTATCTTGTCCCCTTTGATAGAAATATTAGAGAATTTACATTACACCTAAATAAATACGTGAAAGGTGAAGGTTTAACTCATTTCAAGCAGAAAATAACTATTGGGTTGAAAATTGTGGAGAAACAACTACACGCTTTCCTGGAATTCAATTGAGATAATTTTTGATACTATTAGGTACAGTAAATCTACACTTCTAGTGGTTTGGATAATTAAAGGGCAGCAGTTTTCAGGAAGGGAAAATTTGTATAATTTGTCCAAAACAAGAAATGTATATAATTATTTCTATAACACACAATAATTGAAATTAAAGGGAAGGATATATTCCTGGAAAGGTAATTACCTCAACACATCTCAAAAATTCTTAAAAATGTCAAATTTTATTCAATTTCTCTTAAGGATACGCAGTAATTATGATATTCTACGCCAGTTTTAAGCTCTGTGTGGATTAACGTCTTCCTCTAAACACAGGAGTGAATCTCTTGAATTAATTACGCCTCCTTGATTCGAGCACCAATCCCTTGCCACAAATTGCTGTTCTCTTGCGATAACGACCGTTTCCTTCTTTTCTAATTACGCAATAATTAACGATAAGTGCCTTAAAAATACCGCCTGCGGTTAGAAGCGTAATTCTTTTTAAATACCTTCGTCATTTGCATACTTACTAGAAAATTCTATATTCTATAGAATAGACGGAGGTACATAACAGTCGATAATAAGTTTTACATATTTTAGTCTGAGCTGGAAATTTGCATAATTTCATTTACAGACAGAAGCCTTTGGTTTCTACAATACAGTTGTTTAAAAGTAAAGAAATTAATATAAAGGTAATTTAGCATCAGTGATTTGGTATTTATAATCTTATGATGCACATAACAAAAAATGAAAAAAACAAAAAAAAAAATTATTAAGGAAGAGGAAACTGGGATTGAAAAATATTTCAAAAGTAAATTTGCAGTTTTATTTAAAGAATATTTATGGGTGCTTCCCTGAAAGGGATTCGGAAAGTCAATTGCTTTCACTAGAATCCTTGACGCAGAATTTATTCTGAATTTGCATAAAAAGGGATTAATAAGGTCTGGAAAATTGTTACATGGAACTAATAACTGAGCTGACCGGATCTTACTACAGGATAATGCTCCGAAACATCATAGTCCCCTCTGCGGGTCTTGGAAAGGAGAGTACGGGAACACTACCTTGGACTGGAAGCCACAGACTCCAAATCCAAATCCCATTGAAAATGTGTGGTAGCTAATGAAGAACAAACTAAGAGGGAAAAAATATTCACCACACGGCAACTTATTCGGGTCTTGAAACATATTTTGAGAGGTTTTAACGTAGACGATGCTCAAAAATTGAGTCAAACTTGTCCCAAAAGATATCAGGCATGGTGGTGATTGCACCGCTGGACTAGATAACAGGGAAATGTATATTAATGTAAATTTTATGAAATAAATGTGAATGAAACCATCTACAGGACTTTTAAGTTTTTTTTTTGAGACACGTTTATTAGGAACATAATATAACAGTGATAATTTCTGTCTACGCCTTTACAAGGAATGGAAGAAAATCCAACATTATTATATTCCGAACGCTGCATTCACTCCTAAGTTGAGAAATCGAGTTCGAATTAGTCGACTTGGATGACGATTCTTCCCAGTCTGACATTTTGGAACGTGGATCTCACTTACAAGGAACATCACTTAAATGTCGCCCTCCGGTTCTTTTCACATATGCTGTAGTACTCAACGACACGTATTTTTTTATGTCTGCGGAAAAACGGTTTAAAGGAGTGAAAACCACCCTTAACACAACTAGATGTCGTTTGATAGTTAACCTCTTGCCTGTTCCAAATGAATGCTCAACTACCCCTCTACTTCTCCTTTATCACGAGATCTAAAATTTCAATCTTGACAAACTGATATAATGATTGGTTATTTTTCAAATTTCACTAAATTTCCCGCCAAAATAGCCCTTTCACGTAGAATTTTTAAATTGATGATGGATTCTTCAGAACTTCCACTTTAATTTGACATGAAACATCTATCTACGTGCCTTAGGCCGTTTTCGAGATAAACGTGATTGTTTAGATCATATTTCCAAGACTTTGAAATTATGACTTATGAAATTCATTCTTTTTCTGTGTTTTGTTTTGGCAGGAAATTTAATTGGTAAATAAAAGGTAACAAATCACCTTACTATATATGAGTACATATTTGTTAAAATTGGACGAAAATGACATTCAATTTATCGCAAGTATACACCATTTTATATTTAACATGCTGCACACAATTATGAGCTATAATTGGACAGGGAATCGTTCCGAACATGTGTTGAATATATTTCGAACAGAAACTATTTTGTTCAAAATTCGATAAAGTAGTGGTATTAAAAGTTAGTTTATCTGCGATATATCAATTCAAGAAATTTACAATTGCAGTTTTATCTGACAGTCTTCAGATTAATGACAAAGATGTCTAATACAAATTGTCCGCAAATGATTCAGGGGTTTGTTTTTCGCGCGAGTAACTTATTATGTTTAGTGTTTGGTGCATAGGGTGTCAAAAATGAGAGTGAATCCAATTAACGTTATAAATCTTCTATTGGCTGCATGAGCGGAAATTCTACCTACCTAAATCCATTGTACAGTACTCTATGTAATGAACCAGAACAAGCTACCTTGTGAGTTTGCGTCTTGTAGCCGGATCTTCACATACCAATGAGAAAATATGAACTTTACTCGTTGTACTTCTATGCACTCGTCTGATTTTAGACCCATTAGTATTCTTCCGTTTCTGTCTAAATGCCTTGAAAAACTGGTTTATCAGCAAATTCTTGAAATTTTTTTTAAACATAATTTATTGCCAGAAAATGAATCTGGCGTTCGTAAGCATTATAGCACCTTGGCAGCATTGTTAAAAGTTGCCGATGACATTAGGGTTAATATTGATTTCGATAGGCCATCTATTCTTGTGTTTTTTGGATTTTTTCTAAGGCACTCGATTCCGTCCATCATGAAAATTTGTTATGGAAACTGAAAAACCAATTTTGTTTCTCTTCGCATGCGGTAGATTTTATACGTGCTTATGTCTCAGATGGGTTACAGGTTGTATTTGTGAACAATCGTCAGTTTCAATCAGCTGATCTAAAATTTGGGGTACCACAGGGATCTACCGTCGGACCTCTATTATTTATAGTGTATATTAATGATTTCGATAAACTTAGCTTAAACTGTGATATTATGGAGTACGTTGATGACGTTCAAATGTATTTGTCGAAAAATATTATCTGTGATATTGTCTGTGATATTAATGTTGATCTTGTAAAAGTTCTGCAATGGGCCCAGTGCAATAATTTGAAAATAAATCCAAAAGAATCTCAGACTATGATTATCTATAAGAATAATCTTAATCTCAATGATTTCCCACCGATAATCATAGACGGTGATAGCAGCTGTGTTCTTTTGTGCTGTTCCAGATCAAAGGAGATTTCATATTGAACGAGATAATAGCAAATATTTATGAAGGCATTCAAGTATGAGGTTTTAAAAATATATATCACATTGCCATGATTTTACCTTTTGAATGTGTCAAAATTAGAACCGAAAAATCTGCACTTCAGTACTGACATCCATAATTAATGAAAGTCATGGCAATGTGATCAATAGCTTTCAATCTTCATACTTGACTACTTTTGTAAATATTTGCTTTTATAGTATTCAATCTGTAATCTCCGTTATTCTAGAACAGCACAAAAGAACACAGCCAGCATTCTTTATAGTAATAAAGTACAAAACTTGAGAATAGTATACTTAATGCCATCCTGACTTGGTCGGACCATGTTCACATGCTCTCTTCAAGAATTTTTGGTATTCTTAGGCAATTGTGGGTTTCTTGTTCTGGGCTGTCTGTGGATCTTAGGAAGCATTTGGTTCGCGCTTATATTATGCCAATTATTAATTATTTTGATTGCCTCTATAGTTCTATGGATGCGGGAAGTTTTTATAAACTACAACTTACATTTAATGCCTGTATTACATTTATATATAGGTTACTTCGCTTTGACCACGTCTCCCAATATATAAAAGATTTTCTACGTATGCCTATTCACTTTCAACATTTTACATAACCAGACTACGAAATATTTACATAGAAAGATAAAATTTCTTAACTCCGAAAGAACGAGAAATTTGCATATCCCACAGTCGAGAAATTCTTTCCTTGTAGAAAGTTCAAGATTGTGGAAAATGAAAATCAATTTAAAAAAATTTATTGCTCAATTTTGTTTGATTCCTAAGTGATATCATTGGTCTCTCATTATCATTATCTGGCTTTAATAATTCATTACAGTTTTTACTCTCCTAAATGTTTTGTTATCAATAAATTACATTTTCTTAGTTTGTTTTTCTCTTTTATTATTTATTATTTTTGTAATTAGTTAAATTTTGTTTACTTGTAAATGTACTCATTAAGATGTCTAACCTTTGTACATATTCTCTTAAATAAATTATCAAGTTGTAGATAGGATGTCCAATATTTAATTCGACAATGTACACGCCCGAACTTAGAATTCTTATTCAGACTCTAAGGAAATGTTCGATTAGATTTTCAATGGGGTGTCCAGAAATAAAACGGAAATGGATCTTGGTGATTTTATTATCCAAATTAATCGTGAACAGTAGCTTCAACCGACCATTGGACTAACTAAGAATAATTAGCAAAACTAAGAATAATTGGGAAAGAGCTGTGTCAGCAAAACTTCAAGTAGCTGCTTGCCACCATCAGTTAAATTTCTCACCGCAATGTACACCTTAGAAAAGGCCCAGTGAAGGAGTTAAAAAATTTGACTATGTCATAATTAATAGAAGGCACTTCTTCTACATTGCTGATGAAACATCTTGCAAAGAAGACACCTATAACTCAATCACTTCTTAGTCAAGCCTAGCTTCCCATAGCGCCTTTCTGGTGTCTAGTGCTATTGGCCTAAGTCAACTACTAAATACTACTAACAAGAAAAATTCGTTGAGATAACGCAACCATTTAATGTACTCCCATTGCAATTGCTCCTGAAGACAATGTCATTGGAATAAATTTCTCTAAAACAGGTGTGCTTTCGGTGCTACTTTGAGCCGGCAAGCACCTTGGGTGGTGTTTCTCAAAGAACATTTTATTATGTGTTTCCGGAACTATTTGAAACTTGTTACGGATGAGCTGGGTTTCAAACAAATACTTTCATTTTTACAAATTTTTGTTTACATTCTTCACCAGGGCATTTTGCATACTAATTAAGATCTTTCCACCAGCCGTGCTCACCAGTATCTGAATTTGTTAGCTATGTTGTGGGAAGCAAATTTATTTTAATATATGGAAAATCGTCACTTTCCTCAACGAGGTAAAAGCTCTCTCTTTTCCTATTAAAAATCATTTCTGTGCATTCTTCCTCTGTGAGTCTGCTTTCTTCTGGCTAATACAGGAATTCTGATGAAGTTTCGTCATTTACATAACGAGCAAGATTGAAACCGAATTGAATTAATTGAAGAGTTCACATATTTTGGGGATGTGAGTACGGTTTCAGGTATCTTATCTTGGGCTGCGGTTGCAACCATCTATCTGCCAACAATGGTAAAGGTTTCAGTTTCCGATTGATGGAATGCATGTTACTCCTAATAAGTGATAATTCTTCGTTTTCTCTTTCATTTGCATTCGAAGATGTTTGCCCTTCCCATCAAATCTCGGGCAGAAGTAGAGTGCCATAGCGAATAATCGTATCTGAAAGATATGGTAGGATGTGATGATGTGTGCCGGTACCATTTGACAAAAAAAGATGCCGAATAGTGTCGCCACGGAATCTGTGACCACCGTCATATATACATAAATTTTAGCGGAAATATATTCATATTGTTACACCGTGAGACAAGTTCTTCGTTTTTTATGTATATCAGTGGGCATTGTGAAGTTTTTACGGCTCTTTGGCCTTTTCTTCTGGTCGTTTGTAACTCTTTGGGTTTGGGGCTCTTAGCTTTTTAGGTAAATAAATAAAAATAAGTTATCGGAGCTGAGACGAAATGGTTACGCTAACCTGGAGTGGGAGAGGAGTTTTCAGTTCATGCGGGAACTCTCCTGCCTTTCGGAATCTTTAAAAACATCACGAACGTATCAAAAAGGTGTCAAAACGCAGTTCGTTCCCTGTGAATGAACACTTATCTTATTTATCTGATTTTAGTAGTTCTAGTAGTTCCGTGATTTAAGAACAATCGGTTAGAAGTAGTGCAAAATAGTTACCAAAAATGAATTTTTTGTTAATATTTTCGTGCGTGCTTCTCGCCACAAATGGAATAACAGCAGAGCTGCCCACGAACGCACTGAAAAAGTGTTTGGATCATGATTCGATATCTTGCATTCAGATGATGGTACGGAAACCAATTCAATAAAAATTGAGTGAAATTGTGAAATATAATGAAAAAATGGATTAACAGTGAACGAAGTGCACTTGCAGTAGTTGCGTTCTAATAGTTTTTTTTTCTGTACAATTTCAGATATTTAGGCAGGCAAAGTCGTTTTTCGACACACCTAGCATAGATATTTTTGGAGGATTGTCTCTGAAGAAAACGGAGGAGACCCGGCAAGGTAAATCAATAGAAGACAATACCATCGCAGTAGAATCTGCCAAGTCTGTAGAAGAGCGAAATAGTGAGATTGAGAACTATTTTATGACAAACGCTAAGAATTTCTTTAAGGAGCGTTCTTTGTCTATTAATTTTGCGGATACCGCTCGCAGTATCGCTAAAAAGATTCCAGAGAACATTAAGTCTGACCTGATAGATTTATTTAGTGAAGGTCGTGCTAAGAGAAGAAAGATTATGGCAAAACTTCAATTAATTGCCTACGGGGTTTTAGCAAAATTCGGTGTTTTAATTATGGCAGGCCTGTTCGGATTATTGCTAGTTGCTAAGCATGCACTAACAACATCGGTTCTTGCTCTAGGATTAGCATTGTTTATTGGCCTAGCAGGTGTAGTACAGAGGAGTGGTGGCTTAGGAAAAGGAGGTGGACTCCTTAGCGGTTTTGGACTAGGAAACCTCTTTGGTGGTGGCAGCAATTCAATTGGTGGATATTCTGCTGGCGGCGGCGGTGGTGGATGGGCGCAACCTGGCGGTTGGAATTCTGGTGCAGGAAGTGCGGGTTGGTCGTCCTATGGTGGTGGTGGCGGCTGGGGAGGTGGCTGGGACTCCCATGGATCTTATAGTTCTCCAGTTGCCCAAACCATTGCATATTCTGGTCACAAACAAGCCAGGTGAAAATGATCACTATGAATAGTATATAAGATTATTTATTTCAGATAATCTCATCTAATTTATTTGTTTTGTTATAAATATGTGTGTAGATATTTATGTAGAAGTGGAAATCTAAGTGAAATCCAAGTTTTGTACCACAACAATAGAAAATGTTTTAATATATTAACTCCCAAATGTATTGTGGAGAACGAAAGAGACGAACATTTCCTAGTCCAATTAGAATGCAATAGGTAATGTTAAAAAGATATATAGGTCCTTTAAAGTTAAGATATGCCAGAGAAAGTTAACTTTTAAAATACATTTTGTGGCCTCTAATATGTTTGTGTAACATTGTCAAAGTAAGAATGTGTAATTCTGACAATTTATTAAATTATAATTTACTATTATATAATTTTTGGTGTTTGAAGCTGTTTTCAGTCCATCAGTAAAAAAAAGTATGCAGAAAAATCCAACGTCAGGATACTTCTCAGGATGACGTTATGCAAGATACTCTTCTTGTTCCCCTATTTTGATTGAAAAAAAATACCAATGCAATTTCTGTTTTAGCAAATCGCAGGGACGTAATCTTAATTACTTCAATATCTTCTGACAAAATTCAAAAACTGCAGAAAGTATTGCAGCATTGTGTACTGAGCTGAATTCATCTATTCAAAGGAATTAATTTCATCACAGAGGCATTGTTTTAAAAGTAATGAAACTGAATAAAAGCCCAGCGACGTAAATACAGGAAACATCTCCATTCTTAAACTAAAATGAAAATAATAATGAAACTGGTTTTGTTAGTAATTGTTTGGTCTATCCAACGACACAAAATTAAAGTACTAGCTTAAAAAATTTAGGAAAATTCTGTCGAAAGCAGAAAACTGAAAACTTTTCTTAATTTCAATTGGTATAAATTAACTTGTGAAAATTGGTTTTGACTCCCCGCAACTCAGATCTGTTCGGGATTTTCTTGACAACGTAATTAGAATGAAATTAAGCTTAACTAACCGAAAATAAGCATGCATTAACTTCATTTCATGACGTGCCAAAAGGGGAAAATTCTCATCTAAAAGTTTCATGAACTTTGTTAATGGGTCGCATTTCAGTTGTGCAAATTAAAAGTTTTTTGATTACAAAAGAAGTCAGTAATTGAATTCTCACGGTCTAGCCCCTATAGAATTGTAAAGCAGCTTTCATTTTTGTTTGTTTACTTTAACATTCCCGATTAACACTTCTATTATTAACACGAAAAGAAAGTCGGCAAGTTCACTGCCATCAGGGTCAAGCATTTGATGTCTTCGTAATTTGCATATTTTTGTGCGTCGTCGTCAATTAGTTATTCAGCTAGTGAAAAGTATAGCATCAATCTCTTAATTTTCTCTCATTGATTTAATTTTCTTGTAAGAAAGGTGTTATGACAAAAACTGATACGAAAAATGTCGGCTAATTTAAAAGATAAGTAAAGTGCTTTGGAAGATCAAAAATACAAATTAAGTACATATAACTTAATTACACTTCGGATAACATTTTCTTATAAAAGTGATACAAATCCCTACATGTGTCGCATATGTATAACACGAGAAAGATATAGATGGTTTTAAACGCTTATTATATACCCTAGTAGTAGGGTATTACAGTTTTGAGGAAACGTTTGAAACGCATACAAATATTCATGATACACAGAAATAAACTATATTTCCATTAATGGGAGAAGAAAATGAATTGTTTAATAGAAGTCGGTCTGTTCGTCTGTCTGTCTGTCTGTTCGCACATTATATGGAGAACGCCTTAAGGGAGTGATTTAAATTTGACCTACTCCTTCTTAGGGTTGCCATATAAATCCTTTAGCTATATCAAATCAAAAATCGATCTTTTCCTTCTAAAACGAGAACGCATCGAAGTACAAGTATGAAATTCGGCAGTCAAGTAACTTAGTAAAACCTAAATACCCAGGTAGAAAATGAATCATGAAATCGGCCCACTCCTTCAAAGTACTGCAATATGAAAGTTTTATTTAGATATTAAAGTCGGGAATGTTTATGAGAGAAAGAGTTTTTGAGATCGTAATGAAAATAAAGGCATATATAGGTTTCCGAGGTCGCTGATTGCGAATCTAGAGTCCTATTTTTCACATTCAAAATGCCGGATCCATTGTGGCAGACAAGATATCCTAAATGTTAGTGAAATGTTCGAAAAATGGCGGATATATAGATTTTTGTGGTGGCTGTTTACGAATTTAATATTAACTATTAATAATTACAAATATGGCGGTAGAAGATGTCAGCTTTTTCCTAAGTTTCGCGATCGTCATGAAAACAAGCCTATATAGATTTTTGAAGTCGCCGATTTCGAACCTGGAGTCGAGTTTTTGGAACTTAAAGTAGTGGTTTCAATATGAAGGCCAGGGCTTTTCTAAACGTCAGTGGAATGTTCACGTACTGGCAAATATTATGGTCTTTGGGGCTGCTGTCTACGAATATGATATTATCTTTTACGAATCCAAGACGACGTATCCAATATGGCGGACACATTTTTGTACCCTAGATATAGGGTATTATAGCTTTGAGCAAACGTTTGCAATGCATAGCAATTTTCATGTTAAACCGCAATAAACTATATTACTATTAATGAGAGCGAAAAAAATTCGTGTCCGCGCGTTTTCTAAAGAACGTTTTAAGCTAGAGAATTGAAATAGGTGGGTGCCTTATTTAAAATCAAAGACAAAATACGAAAGTTGGCCTATATGGACAACTCCCTCACCAATAAAAACCACTTTTTTCTCTAAAACGAAAATGCTTCGAGGTGGATAGCTAAAATTCGGCACATCAATTCTCTAGTAAAATTTAAACACCCGTAGAAAGTGAGCCAAATCGGACAACTCCTTCAGAAGGTTTCATATAGCAGTTTTAATTTTTGTTTTAAATTGAAATCCTCCTATCCAATGGAAAGACATAATCTGTGTTTCAAAAAATTTGTTTCACATAAAAATATTCGCAATATACAGAGTGTCCCAAAAAGTAGTGATAATCGGAAGCCTGGAGGTAGAGCGTCCCTCGGGGAACCCAAATCACCCCCATGTGTGTTCTACGATTTTTCTTACAAATTTTCGAAAATTTTCGCTAATTACATGTTGTAAGGGATTTTTGGTCATAGCGGTCGAAATAAGTGAGATAGGCTCTTGATTTTTTTCCCCGAAATAGCTTAACAATAGCACCTGTTGTATTTATTTCAATACACTTTACCATTGTCTCAAAAAATAATGTTGAATTTTTTCTTTTATCAAAACAAAAACTAACGTGAATGTTCTATGGCAATTTTAAGAAAAAAGTTACATAATTTTTTTTTTAGAAACTAGTTCAAAAACTTCCTTAGTTCATTAACTGTACATGGTGCAAATTTTATCAAGTTGTACTAAGTGCGAAATTACTATCTGCTGCGTCGATAGTAAAAAATGCTGAAGACTTTGCTAAAGTGGCTCAAAAAGTGCTACCTAATATAAAAGACGAAAACATTATACGGAATGATGAAATGTGGGACCAGACAATACAGATACCAAATATTAAATCTGTGCATGTTATAAAGGCAATTCCTGAAAACGATTTAAAAGTATATATTAATGAAAATGAAGAAGAAAACGCAACCCACATAAATTAAAAGTTTTCAAAATGATATATAAAGCTTGAAATAAGAAATTTAAGATTTTAATTATGTTGTGTTAGAAGTAATAAAATAAAATAAAAATAAAATTTCGAGATTATTTTTATATTTTTAAATTATAAAACTTTTTCCACTTTTGGGATAACGCAAACTACAGAGGACCATTGTAAGATTGTTACGCGCTCCCGAGCGAGTGCGCAATTTTTCCGCCGGCTAGATTGGAGAAAGGGCTGGGTGCTTCCGTCGGCCTTCACACCCTGTTGGGCGCCACGTAGTTTTAACGAAGTCTACGAACTCGAAAAGGGAAGTTTATTGGGACTCACCACAAATTTAAAAAAAAGGGTCTCAATAACACCGGACTTCAGTTCAACAGCTTACTTTATTTAATACACTGCAGCAACTATAACCTAGTAGCAAATTCATTCAGTAAATGCAAGGAAATTCTTATTCAAATTAACCCTTCGCAACAATCAGTTCGTTCGAGATTCCATCTAGACTCTAAAGTAAATTTCACTTCTTAATAGTCACTACTAAACGTGATTTCACAAAACTAAAAGTGATGTTAACCGACAAAGTAGCACGAATCATGAACTTAGTGAAATACCAAAGAAAGATAAAGGTCAATAAATAGGAAAGAGGGTACTTATCTTATTATATCCTCCACATCTTTATCTCCGTCTCCTCCATGGTGATTCCTTTGCCTCAGCCTCTAACCACTCTTCCAAAGTTCACCTGCTTATTTCTTTGACTCCTGCTTCTTTCTTTCTTGCTTTATTTCTTCCCGAACGCAATTAATGTTTCCTTTCCTTCAATATAGTCTCTTTCCACTTTCTTTTTTTATTTTTCCTTTCGTTGTACCACTTCACTCCACACTTTACTTTTTTTTACGAAAAACTTGGCAGCAACTCACAATGGCGACCTCAAAGACTAGAGTTACCTGCTTCACCTACCGAAGCTTTTTATATAAAAGTCGCCCCTATTGGAACTTCCGGCCCCTATTTGTGCAAAGTTCTAGAATCGGTTCCTACCGGTTCTAATCGGGTTGATTTTTAAAATTCATATTCTATAATTTTCTTATTATTTGTGATGTCAGGAACTCGCTGGTGTAAATAATTTCACTAGAAAAATTTTCTTTTCATCGAAATTTTCAAAATGAAAATTTTTTGACAGATGTATCGTAATTTTAGAAAATTCTATGTGCGATGAATTTTCGGGCCGCATTTGTTTAAAAAGATGTGCTTCGGGTTACAGGTAACTCGATTCCATTCCAAATTTCGTGTTGAAGTTGAAGTTCGTTAAGTATTTTCGAGTTTTTCGTTGCCGGTGTTGAGGTTAGAA
>QYTT01060502.1:0-18218 GCA_006980735.1 Dasypogon diadema
CGATGTTGAACGCCAGAGATTCCAATGTTTGACAACGAAATATAGGCATTTTTCAATACCTACCCCCATTTCATACATTTATAGTTCCCCAAGGGAAGACGAAAAATTATTCGCACGACATGGATAAATCGTGATTTGTTCATTACTTTTTTAGACCGCCCAAATTCCGCATTGTCGGGGTTCACCTGTGAGATATAAGGAAATAAAATAAGGGAATTAGAAATTGATTTTATACGTGGTCTTATAGAAAATAACTGAAATTTATTTTTATTGTATGTATGTAAGGAAAAATGCTGTAATATACTGAAAATAAAATTTGATTACTGATCACACATACTTTATGAGGTTATTTGCTTAGAGCACTGTAAATGAAGGTAACTCACAGAAATCAAAATGCTATATGTAAAAATTGAAATAAATTGCATCAAGCTAGATTATTTTCCATAAACTTGCTAATCGTATGAGAAATATCAAATAAAATTATAATACATTAATCAAAACAGCCTCACTGATAATTTTTCATCACCTACAATTCTAACACTTCTAACACTTGTCGCTTGTTAATCCCTAGGTGTGGCTACGGTCAGTGCTACCAGTTCAGATTTCATTACCTTAATAAATAATATTTCAAAAATGCTCAAACTTTCAAAACTTAATTTACATTTGAACTCTGTTGAACTTGTTCCGCTTGGATATATAATCCCAATTTTTTATAAAATTACCTACCTTTATTTCCTATTTTTGCAAACTGTTGTTTCCTGTCTTGAATATCTTGTTCAGATCTTATATGATTCATAGGGTATGTCGCCAGAAAAACAGAAGTCACTTCTGAGAACTTCAGAATAAATATTTCAACAAGTAAAAAAACGTAACATTGCTTCTAACTGAGTCTAAATTTATCAAAAATAATCTCATAAATCTACTCCAAAAGGTTGGTTTTAAAATCCGGGAATATTTTACTAACACAAGCTACATTTCTGCATCTGATCCGTATTTAATGAAAATTTTGTATTGAATTATTCCTTCAAATATCTCAAAAAGGTTGGTGATTTTGAAAGTGAAAAAAGACCAAATTGACGTGAAGTTGAAGAATTCAGAAGGTCATAGCCTATCTGAAATTTCTTTGGTTCTATTTTGCCATTTTTTAGGATTTAAAATCATATGGCGATTTGATAATTTTTACCTTAAATCCTGTTACTTTTTTGACAAATATATATTGCTTTCAATAACCCTTTGTATCTTTACTAAATTTGTATTAATCAATGAGAAAGAAAAATTTTACATATTATGGTAATTTTACATCACACCTTAAATTATTCGAAAATAAATGAATTTTGTGATACAACAAAGTTCAAATAAAACAAAAATTCCTTTTACAAATATCTCCAAAAATTCGGCCAAACTTTTTCACATTTTCCTGTGAAATCACAAAACATTAATAAAAAATAATCCTTGAACATAATACGTATTACCTATGGCCTTTACTTTTAAATTTTTAATTGAAAAATTCGATTTATTTATATGGCCACTTTTGCTCACCCTTGAAATTAGGTCTTTGAAGGTGCTAATGGGGTACAGTTAAAAATATTTCCATAAAATGTGATAAGATCTATGTTTAAAAGTAGGTAAGCATGAAAACTGAACCAGTAGGGTATGAGGAATTGCTACATACTTTTATAATTTTTTTTTTACCTAGCAATATTAATTTTATGATTTACACACTTTTAAAAATGTAAAAATTACTGCTAATTCTTTTATCAATATCCGTAAATGTAAATTTTTAGTGATAAAGAAAAGTTGAGATATTTATAGTAAAATTTCCGAAAGCCAGATACTTCAAGAGCAAGAGTAGAACTAAGAACTTAAAGTGTTATCCCAGTGTGACGATCCGAAAAATTAGAATTTTTAGTAAGACTACATTTTTTAATTGTTTTTAGCGCAATATTTTTTTATGTTTACACTAAAATATAAACCTAAAATATATTGTCCATGAAATGGGTTCTTTATTGGTGTACATCCTACCGTCCTGTAAGTTTTCATGGGTATCGGCAAATTCTTTACACTGCTATCCAATTACAGTACGCATCATTTCCATCATTTTCAATACAGGACTGTAGCCTTCGTAGAACATTGTACCAGTAATAATTGAACTGATTTCAATTGTTGTAAACAAGCAGTGAAGATTTTTCTGTTGTTGCATCGAAGCTTTTGTTCGAGTTTTGCATAAATCATGTTCGAAAGACCATCTTTCTAACAAATCGTCGCTAGGAAGATCTTCATAAATAGGTAAGAGTTGTTTACGAAGAATTTTCCTCAAAGTAGGCTGGTGTTAAAACTCACAGAGTTTTCCGGCAGCTTGTGCTACTCACCACTTACAAATATTTTCAGCACCCTATAGACACTATTGGTTTTATTAATTTTCATCAGTCGAATATATGTGGTAATATGTGGCCATTATAGCTTTCTTCATATCCCTGTCCGAGTCCTAATAACTTTTTATAGTAGAATTCTGTCCATTTTTTTATTATAACTTCCGTGAATTGTTCCATTTGACCAAGTTTCATTTTCATTTTAATATCTCGCAAACACGTGTCCTATTTCTTGTCCATATGGCCGACATATTCACTTCTTTTTCAAAATAACTTCTTTGCCATATGGTTTTAAATGTAAAAACGCTTTCAATGTCTTTAAATAACCGTCACCAATATAATTTGTATATTGTTCTTCTAATTTAGAACACATCTCTTCAATAAAATGAACTTCCATTTTTCTTGCCGTCCGGGATTGATTAATGGCTCATGTTTCTTGGAGGCTTTCGAATAAATCAATTCATTTCCATCATGACTTGATTTTCAATTGCACTCGTATTTCAGAAATGGTTGCAAATTAAAATAAGCCAAACCCAATCAAATTATTTGGCTTTTTCTAAAACTTAAAAATTTTATAGGAAGATATTTCTACCTTCCTTGAATCTTTTCAAATTAAATATTCTAAATAAGTCAGATATCTGAGCTTTCTCATTTATTATAAACTGAAAGGAGATAAACACGGCTTGAAGATCAAGAAAAAATGCTTCTTGCCAAAAAACATCCTAAGCTGAGCATTTATGTACAAAAGTCTTTTCGAACCCCGTCTTGACTTCGTATCCGCCTTCTTTCTTGACACCAAGACTTCCACCCTATTCCCCTTTGATAGGATTCAATACCGCCCTCTGCAGTATGTACTCCTCCCCAGTTCTAGCAGGCGAAGCTCAAACCAACCTCACTCATCTTACAAAGAGAAGAAAACTTCTATCCGGTAAACACATCCCAGAAGTTATTACACAATAATAACATCCAGTTCACCCCATTCTTATGGAACTAGAGTCCCTGGCCACCTAGTTTTGTCACTTTATTAAAATAGCTTGATCCTTCTCTTCTCCTGTCCTAACCAGTTTCTTAAACGTATCAACACTAACAACAGCTGGAAAAGCTCTTCTATAATTTTCACTGAGAGAATTACGAGCAAACTACGCCTCCTATTTCTCCAACTTTGATTTCGAGGGCGCCTTCTCCCTCCAATCCTCCCTCGACAATTTTTCATCCTAAGACCAAAGCAATGCTTGAAGCTCTTTTCCTACTCAAAGAACCTAATTATTAAGGAAAATACCTGATATCAACAGGTAGGAAACCCGTTTTTTGCTCTTTAATCAGCTATTCTTGTTCTCGTACGCATTCCCTCGTCTTTCATATACACGTCACTCTTAATCTACATATTATGGAAATCGGCGTCCATTTTCAATTGATCCCTTGTCATCTAAATATAAAAAGCGACAAAAATGCCATTGCCAAGAATGTTCATCCTCCTCACGCAAAAAAAATATCCCTCTAGCATACTCTCTGCAGGTAATTCCCTCACTTAAAACACTACCGAGCCAGTTATAGCAAAGCAAATGGGACAACTCCTGTAAAGACACATGTCTACAGTCGCTCTCCCTGTAGTCAACCCCTTCCCTTGCCAGAATCTCTAGATCAGAAGCCACAATCTCTAGATCAGAAAATATACCAAGGTTACGAGCGCACTTCTTTTGTATCTTTATTGAGAGATTGGACGCCCAATCTGAGAGACTGCATACGCATTCTAAAAAGCAATAATTTAGCAGCCAACTCATATCACGTGTACTTCATTTCAACTCAGAATATTGGCATTTAAACTCGAAACTGTATAAACAAATGTTTAAAAAACAAAAAATACTAAAAAATAAACGAAAGAAAAAATATATTTTTATCCATTTCAAGGAAGATATGCTTTTTATAATTTCAACCATATTTGCAACCATTTATAGTTCTCCTCCATTAGTTGAGGTTCGGAAGAGAATTCCGTAACCAATGAGCCCTTCATTATTGTTCTGAAAAATCGAGAGATAAGCAAATTGCGATTCTTTAGAGAAGCAAAAGTAGGAATTTGGTCCACTAGAAATGCTGGTTTCCCTATAGAAATAAAGAAATAGAGAAAAGTCAGATCTTTGTGCTTTTACAATAAATCAAGTTTCGATAATAAGAAAAGTGTGAAGTAAGGTACTAAAAGTGCCTTTACTGGTTTCAATCTCGGATCAATTGACAAGGTAGGAGATTTATAAAAAGGCAAAACAGTAAAGTCCTCAATATTGAACCTTGAGGGGCGCCTTTAGTTATGAATAACATATCAGAAAAAGAGTTATTCATAGTTATGCTTTTAAAGCAATCAGAGAGGGAACTTTTTAATATTGTAATGGCAGACAAACTTAAGCTAAAATTTCTTCTCAGTTTATTGAGGAGGGTCTGATGATTCACACAATCAAAAGCTTCAAAAAATTCTAAAAGGACTGAGACACAGTCCAGAGGTGCTTTTATATATGTAGTTACTTTCAGTAATGCAATTTCACAACTGTACGAAGATCTGAATCTCGATTATCACGGAGTTAAATAATTCATTTTCCCTCAAAAAATCGTGGAGGTAAACTATCCGGACCACAGTCATCCGACCTAATGGAGTAGTTGAAAGAAATTATATTATGCATTTCAATTATTCGTCTTCTCGAAATATGTTCTTTCCTTCGACCGGATTGATATTGATTTCTCTGAACGGAATCTATCTGTCCGCCGTCCTGAAAGGACAAGAACACGTTTGAATTTCAACACAATTTTGTTATTATTTTATGTTTTTACTAGAAATAAAATCCGAAAAAGGGACTTTTAGTCAGGCGATCCCTAATATTATTCTATTATTGCAGTTAAATAGCATATAAGCTTTTATAAAAAGTGTTTAACTGTTTTGTCAGCATTACCATTCAAATAATAATAGTATAGAAAATGCAGGATAATTTACTCACATTCCCTTTTAATTTTGAACTTATTTGCTTTTATTTTATGAATACGAAACAACAATTTTTTTTTAATGTGTTTCAAGTTCAAGGCTGTTCGTCTTGTGACCCAAATCCCACCACAAGTTTTCACGATCCCTCATTTACATATTCATTTTAAAGTATTCCAAATATTCCACATGTTCTTCTTTGCCATCATCTTTTATAATGCGATCATAAATTTCGGGATTATCTCTGTATTGGTTCGACTATCAAAGAATGTAGACCTGATTTTCCACATTCCAGATAACGCCCACGTTGTTAATTCCGAAAGATCTTTTAGATATCTCGTGATTTTGGAAAATATTGATATTGTCAAATACTCGATTCGTTAAATATGACAATAAGCATTCTTTGAAAAAGACTTTCGTTAAAACGGTCGAAGGAAAAAACAACAACAAAAAAACATCTAATATAAAATCTCCTTCGTATTTCTAAACGGTGTGGGATACAAAAAGTTTTTTTTTGAATATATGGTTTTAAGAAAAATCCGACAGTATTATGTATTTCATATTTTTTTCATTAGTTATACTCCGTTTTTACCAAGTTTATTTATAATGATCAAGCTCGGTATTTCCTTTTAATTTTTCTATTAATACAATACTCATATTTACTTCAATATTATTGTTATATTTACACTTTAAAAAATAGAACACAAATTCTTTCCATTTTTAAGGTTTTTGGAAATTATTTCCTAACAATTTTAATTCTTTAATTATTCTTTTTTATTTGTGTTTTGAACAACATATATAAGAACTTTTTTTAAATAATAACCCATCTAACACAAAATTGTCATGAAAAAAAATGGTTTCAGTAATGCCACTCTTTTTTATACTTAGTAAAATCCATGTCTAAAGTATAAAAACAAATGTAAGCATAAAGATAACAATTTTATATAAATATAGTAAAACACATGAAGGTGAAGGTAAACTTTTATAATTAAAAAAAAAAAATAAAACTGGTTTTAATGCACTCAAGAACACCTCTGACAAAAAATTTCGCCACAAATTTTACGTTTTTCACGGTCGTCTAATTAAGGCGCGTTAAATTTCACATAAGTCCCAGCAGACCAATTCTAAAACAATTGCATCTCTTTCGTTTTATTTCAAGAACATTAAAACGTGTCCAGCACTATATTCAGGCATTTAATGGTGGTCACAAGCGTACGCAAAATAAAATTTCACCAGCAAATTGTTCAAAAGAAGTGACCACAGAGCCATAAATTTTTCGGTAACCTTCAAAATTTTTCCAAGTGTGTCCTTCACAGAAATCGGAATTCCATCGGATAAAGAATTCTTTGCGAGCATCGTAAGTTAAGATGAAAATAATACTTTCGTCCAGTGGTCCAGTGGTCCAGTGGTGCACGGTGACCAATAAATTGTTAATTTTTATTTAAAAACACCTTAAAACAGATCACCAGCTAATTGTTATCGCGCATCAGATAACTGATCCAGACTAGAAATTTACTTGAGAAATGTCTTGGGGAGTTAATTTGTTGGGGATCAGAGACCACAACTCAACTGAAAAACACCGAAAAATGTGAAGAAATGCAGCTGTGCCTTTTGAACAAACCCACCTATGTGGAATGTATGTGATATCTTTTTTGGCAGTTGATTTGGATAAAACTTTATTAATAAATGAATTTAAAAGAAATTTGAAATGTGACCAAGACATTGACACTGAAATCAACGTGGTATACTGGTGGTGGCCACTAGAAACCACATGGAGTGATGTTGTTGTACCCGCTGATGGTCACCAATGGATCCAAGAAGTTCAGGTGCAAATGATCTCTCTTCCTCCACCACTCAATCTTGTGATCATCGTTACAGTTGCCGTTATTGACGCCATCCTCATCATTTCATCTCAGCGACGTGAAAAAAACAAGCAAAATCCGGCGCGAATTTTCTGTATTTAAAAGTGAGCCGTAAAAAACTGAAGCCACATTTCCACTCGAGAGTTCAAACTGAAGGGATTACTGCAAACAAACGCTGAGAGTTATTCCTGACAGCGACTATCACGATAGGAGTTTAAGGATTTTCAATTGTTTACTTGTTGTTTTTGGGGAATTTTTGGATTTTTATGCTATAGCACGTGAATTCTTCTATAAAAGGTGCAGACTTTTGTGCTTTGTGATCAGTGTTGAGTGAAAATTCAAGGACCACGGAAGTATAGTGATCGTGCCTTCATCAACTATCGCTTAATTGAGAGTGACTAAGTGAAGTTACCTGCAATTCAACATGAGCACTAAATTGTTTACAATTGTTTTATTGGTGAGTACAAGTACAAATATCAGTTCTGTAATAAAATTTTAACATGCCCAAGTATAGCGAGTTTTGAGAGTTTTGTTGAAAATTTGCGATGAATCGAAAGGTCAACCAACGGTCGTTAACATGTTTCAAATGTGAGTCATTAAAAAAATCCTCCAATGTAGACTACCTTGACAAGGTGGATCGGTTGCATCGGCAGAATCAGGGAGAAATTCGCCTGTGACTGTGAGATATTCTAAAAGCTCTGAACTTCCCGTTTCGTTCCGTTGCTGATGTTTGAGCCATTACTAAAGCTCGACAATTTTGTATCACAGTTCGCACTAAAAAAGTTATATTCGCATAAATCGTGAGTTTTAACGACTTTTAAGCTTTCTATAGCTGTCACAACAGCAGCGACAGGAACTGGCTAATGTAACTTGAGCTTTATTTTATGTTCACATCCAACGGCCTGCAATTAATTATTATAAAAGATAGTCAGGTCAAAGTAAGGCCAGATTTTGCTTTCTGATACGGTGACTTGTACACTCTATGGATTAATTTCTCACTTTCTTCAAGGCCTCCTCTAATTATGCAAGACAGGTTACGAGTACAGCTCCCTTTCATTTCTTCAATGTAATCTAGAAACTTCAAAACACCAATGAAATATGTTGTGATGATGTTTCGTGCATCCGTTTCATGTAGCTTCTTCATTTTGTGATTTCCTTTTAGAGGCTGAACATCGAATGGCAGTTAATTATCGAAATGTTGGCGATATGCAAATTAAATTAAATCAATTTTTGGTAGGAACAGCTTGTTGACTGAGAACTTTTCTACTGATGCTGTACCAATATCACTAACATTTATTTTCTCTGAATTTGTTCTAAATTTTGATGTATTCCTTTGGAAAGATCAAGGTCCCAATAAATATCACTTTCATGTGGGTGCTCTAAATTTGTTATAAGGCTTGGAAATTTATTGTATAAGGTTATCATCGAGTATATTTGTGATCACGATTTATATTAGAAATGATTCTCTATGTTTGATTGTTAAAATTTGGTTAAATTCATTGTGTGGTTTTTGCACGGCAAACGAGAATGGAAAGGGTAGTTCCAAATATGGTGCGACGGAAAAGATAACATTTATAACCGCAATCGAAATGGTCTCTAATTTGTTTAGCTTATATTGCTTTGATTATAATATGGTCATAGAAATATGTTAACAAAATAGAATACATTTAAGAGACCTTGATTCTTGTATATAGGGATTGAACTTGGGTTCATTTTCGGTGAAACGATTGAAATTTGTAAATTTCTCAGAATAACTTTTTTCAGATATCCTGGCAAGAATAAAAAAATTACTTTCTAAAGATCCCCAAATAAACTCTTGTAATGATATTATTCGCTCACGCAATAGAGGTTTTAGCGCCGATGTTCGTTTTAGTCCATATTTTCTAAACGAAAATATATATCTCTTTTTCAATCATTAGATATTTCAGAACTTTATCCTTTCTATTCTAAGAAAGAGTTCTAAGTACCATGAGTCCTTCAGATATATTGAGGTATATTCTCTTACTAACTAACCATTCAAAAAATTAACTTTATTCCGAAATTCAATTCAAGTTTCAATTCAATACCATAGACATCAAGTGCGTGGAATCTCACTACTATTTTCTAATGTGTGGTGCTTCGTTTTTGCACATTAGGGCTCCTTAAAAAAATGGGTGAGCTCACCCTTGCAGATGCTACTAAATTTAGTAGAGTCAAAGTCGAAAGCACTCAGGTCCTGTACTTGTTTTTTGGTAGAATCACTGCACAAATTTGTAGTAAAGCCCGAAAGGATTTTAAATAGACTCGTAGGTAAATTTTCATCTTTGAGCCTGATCATTCCTAAAGGATACGAAATGGTCAAGCTTTTGTGGCACGATGTTTATTAGCATTAGAACTTGAGATAGTTGGCTTTTAGCCATTTAAAGAACTCTCCTATTCATTTGATCAATTGGACCCTTTAAACAATGGGACAATGTCGTACTTCAATCTGGAGTAAGACAAACTTTAAATGCAACTGTAAACCCACATAGAACTATTCAACGAGCAATTCTATTACGTGACTTTCTAATCAGGAAAGTCTTCCTTCCACGAGGGGACCCCTTAAAAGTTGTCTCGAGTAAGTTGGATCGATACCATATAATGCTTAACCATTTGCGGACAAGACCATGCGAAGATACGTGTCTTTTCTTCGCTCCTTAAATTATTCTATCTGATTATCAATTATTCACTCTTCGAATGGTCGACACATGACATTTACATCCGTGTACGAATGCACCCTAAATGAAAAAAAAAATTCTAGTGCAATTTGAGAAACCAGATAAAAAAAGACGCTAGAGGAAACCTCGGTCTAGAGTCTAAAGAAAAAGCCACGTCCGGATCTGTAAAAATGTTTGAACTGCTCTTCATAGATGTCCACAAAGGGTCAAGTTATTAAGCAGGAAAATTTTCAAAATCTAACTTAGTTACTAACTTTAGTCTATGTAAAATCTTAGACTCTTGTTTCTATTTATGGTGTAAAAATTCCAATTATCCTTGGGTTCGGTATATACAAAAACACTACCCCAATCGATCACATGAACACGAACTATGTACCTTGGACATTCTGTAGTAGTTCATTCTGGAAATGTAACTGAGCCATCTATCTCAGCCGTATCAAGTAGATTGTCTTTCGCTCCTTTATCGCTGTTTTCCTGGAAATATCTCGGACGAAATCTCTCGTTTTAGAAATGGCACGCAAGCTTCTACACGAACCTTTAACATGTACATAGTAAAAATTTAATTGTAGTGTAAAAGTCATAGGTTGATATTTGGGCAGAAAAATACGAATATGGAACTGTTTTTGGTTACTACCAAGCTATGAGTCCCATTAGTTTCAATCTTGTTAGCTCAATCCCGTCAGCTTCAATGCTGTTTCCTTTTTTTTAAGTATTGCTTAAACCCAGAAGACAACCCTATGATGCACATAGCACAGCTTAGACAGTTAATACCAAGGGTCACATAATTTTACTGTGGCGTGTCGAAGGTCACACCCGTGCCATTTTAAATATTAGCATTCGCGTAACTTATTAATGTTAAAATATATAGTGAGGAGAGCCGCCAGTAATCCCTGATCTAAAACCCTCAACTTTTAACGAGACGATTTTCACGAATATTTCCACTGCGATCAGAACCGCTCATAACGTTTCCCTATATCCTTAATCTTAATAAAAATCCTTTTCTATACTCGCGATCTTCTTTGTCTGACGTAATACCAATAACTTCCCACAAACCTCATCTACGTATGTTCTTTAACGGATGGTTGTTAAACGATAGACAGTTTCTCTGTAATGTAGCTCCTCTGTTCTGTTTAATTAATTTAATTTAATTAGTCTCTCGACATACCATCAACTCCTAAAATTTTGTCGTCCTAATGCCACTTTAGGCAAATTAAAATTCGTTGCCTCCAGGTGAGTTAAAAATTTAATATAATCACGTTTTCTCCCTGTGAAATTTGATCGAAAGTAACAATACCAACTATACAAACCAGTATAATCAATTAGTTTTAATTTATGAACTTTCCAATTTATATCCAAATAAAACCGACTCCATTAGACTTAATAAAGTGATACACGTTTTAAAAAATGCGCCCCATCTTGTTTTTGAAATTTGCAAGAAATTTAAGAGTAATACCAGATATTTGCGTTTTTACGAAAACTGCATAAATCAGGGATCAAGGTTAATGTAAATTGGTAAAAGAATTTTTATTTAAAAAAGAATCCATCATTTGCAATATCTTAGACTTGCAAAAGTTATAATAAATTCAGTCCTTCCTATAGTACAAAAAAAATTCGAGATGAGATGCTGTTAATCGATGGATAGACAATATACCACTGTCCAAATATTCTTTTCCCACATGCTGCAAGAGTGCAGCAAAAAATCTCAATGACTTCACTACCAGGAAGACAAAAGTCTACAGTCAAAACCATAAAATTGAGGATTCGTCATCAGTGAAGAGTATCAGATGTCACTTGGCTTGGTGTGAGGTCACTATGATAAATTGGTGGTATTTAATGGTTATCTCATAGAATAAATGATATGCATAATTTAATTCAATAAGTCTGGACGTCGAGAAAGCAATTATTATTAGGTAATCGATGCATTAAGAAACATAGCCTCAGATGAGAATCTTATCTGTTCCCTGAGGAATATTGCATTGATTATGTCACCATTTTGGTTTAAGAACCCTCTCACCAAAGTTTTAAAAAATCTTATGAACCAGTTTAATTAATTCCAAATTAGTTTTTTATTCTCTTAAAAAATGGTTCAGTTTAAAAAAAATTATCTTGCATCATTTCCTAGTATAAAATAAGTCTGTGAAATTAGTGCACAGTCTGTTACCTCGAACCTGTCCAACACTATAATTTTAATGTCAAATTAAAATTAATCATCACATTCGTATTGCACTATTTTTGGCATGGAATGCAATAGGAAAAACCTTGAAACTGATAAAACATTGCATTTACGTGTTCTACACAAAAATACCTGGATTTGCTTGTGAAAGCATCTCTGGCATCTGAAATTAATCGCTTTTTCATGCAGATCAAAGATTTATAGTCATATATTCGTTGATCAAAAGATATATATTAAAATATTTCTTTGATTCAAAGCAATAACTAAAATAGATGGTATCGATGATTGATTTTATGTAATTTGATTTGTTAACAAACACAATGTGTGAAACTCGAGGGCACATAATTTTGTGAAAACTGCCTACAGTGTCATGAAATATGCATCAAAGCGGAAGAGTTTTTCGAAATAAATCTTGATAAATTTTGTCTTAAAATTACACGCTATTATTTTCAATGACATACATATTTGCAATTTGTTTATATAGTCTATAAAAAATTGCGTAATTCTGGTAGAGACGAAAAAATGTGTGGCTGTAGATTAACCTCCTATATGGCTTTAGATGTGTGAGACTGAGTGTTTTCGTGAAGAAATTTGAATTTTAGTTTACGTAAGAAAGTCTTATTTCCACTAGAGTAAATCAAATATTTATTGGTGGCCAGACATAAATGTTTTATCATATAAGGGAAGCATAGTAGCAAATATGTTGCAAAATGGGAAGTCCTGTATAAAAGAACGGAATGGGGGGATATGGTCAAGTCGCCGGAAGTAAAAAACGAACCTGATGCAGACATTAAATGCGACATTGACTTTTTTCTTCCATAAGGTACCAATGGAAAAGGATATTAGGTTCCCACAAGTATGGAACGAGAGTTTTGATCAGCTCCAATCAAAGAAAAAAGTCGGAGAGCTCTCAAAGTACTATATACTCTTCCAAGGAGAGAAATAGCATGATCTTAGGAAGCCAGACAATCTCTACTAGACTAATTTGATTTTGACTTGAGATGCATGGTCGGACGTCATCTGCACTTATATGGCCACTGCAGTTGCAAGCATTATCAAGCAAGTCTTTAATGAGTGTGCTTAAAAAACATTGGGCCTAATATAGAGCCTTGCGGAACACCACACTTGATCCATAGTACTACAAATAAAGAGTCTTTAATTTTTATTCCGAAAAAAAACTGTGCATCAGTTTGGTGGTCACATGAATAAGATTGGACTTAATTACTTTGCTTGTTTAACAGTCTCGAGTGGTTAATAATATCGAAGCATTAGAGAAATCTACTAGGAACGAATGGCAGATTTAATATTTTTCCAGCTCCTTTATCTCTAATAATGCAGTTTCGGTATAGGTATAGGTCTGACAAAAGTACAATAGAGATTCCTTGTTACGAATGAATCAATAAAGTGTTTAGCCCACCGTTTCGTGAAGTTAGGGATTCGCATTAGCCTTATTAACAATATAATCTTCGAAATAAAAGCAGCTATTTAACCAGACATAAAAATCATT
Source organism: Dasypogon diadema (assembly GCA_006980735.1). Taxonomy (NCBI): domain Eukaryota; kingdom Metazoa; phylum Arthropoda; class Insecta; order Diptera; family Asilidae; genus Dasypogon; species Dasypogon diadema. The sequence continues at coordinate 13,570 of QYTT01060502.1, forward strand.
CGTTTTGTTAGTTTTATTTAACGAGCATCCTTCAATAGTGTCCTTAAAGGAAACAATAGTTTATAAGCGCATTTATATATCTAATAGCGATTGTTTCAAAACTTACCATATAGAAAAAGCATCCAAATCAGATTTTAGAAGAAATAAGTCATGCCAGCACGACATAGCATATAAGATGTTGACATCATATCCACCCCGGTAGTCGAGTGGGCTGAGGCACACGTCTACAGTTTTCTCCTCCGTGGGTTCAAATCCTGCACAGGGCACGGTGCAGTGGTTGAGGCAATTCTACTGACGAGAATTGTACTTGCACAGTAAATTCATGCCAAAAATTATGGCTCACTTGCAATATTTGTCAGGTTAATTTACCAATCTCCCCTTCCCTAATTTCCCTCCACCTAAGCTGTGCTGTGTGCATCATAGGGTTGTCCTCTGAGTACAGGGCTCTTGGAGCCTTTCTTGTGCAAAGAAATTATAATGGAGAGCTCCTAAGATTTCAGAGGCAGTTAAGTCATATAACAAAAAGAATTCAGCAATGCTTGAAATGTGTCCGAAAGCAAAGCTACGTTGGAAAATAAATCCGAAAGCTTAAGAGAAGTCGCAACTTAGACTAATTTCATCTCGATTAAAACGGTGTACAGTCTTGTGTCCCTTTAAAAAGCGATATTCAGTATCATTCTTTAGTTTCTCTCGGTAATTCACGTTCTTCGACGTATCTCTCCATCTCTCCAATATATAGTAGACCACATATTTTTTTTCAATTGTACAATGTGATGGCTCATATCCGATCCCAGTTTAGAGTCCCATTAAATACTTCTAAAGACAATAGAGCACTCACTATAAAAGCTTTTTAAACGTTGAAAAAGTATTTAAAAATACAATTAGTAACCAAAATCAACTTTGATTAGTAAATCTAGTAGCCACATCTCTAAATAGATAACGTAATTTATTCATACACGACTATAAAATATGTACAAACCTAAATTTAGTTTTATTTTTCTGATTCATGTGAACACATTTTCCTTGAAAAAATTTGCAGCAAATTCGTTGCGTAAAATAGCTTTTGTAATATTTAAATATATATGCAAAAGTATCAATGTCAAAGCATCAAAAAATGTAAGCAGGTTGCTACTAATTCCATGCAGAAATGTGAAAAATATATATAAATAGAGAAAAAACCCATAGCTACATATTTCACACGCCGCGCCGGTTTGATGGCAGTACTAGTAAAACTCGTGGTACTAAAGACTAGCACCTCAAAATATGTCCCAGTTTGGTGAATAATTTGCACTACAGAAAATAGCATTAACAGAGTTTCAAAAAAAACTGTTCTCAACTATTAACATTCATGAATGTCGCTTTAGATCCAACACAAAAAGGGAATCATCTATAGAGTTCTTTGCAGTCCCACACCACAAGCAAAAAACCAAACGTTTGCACTTCCTGTAACCCAAAAAAAAACCCATAAATCGGGTTTAAAGAAAGTCCAAGTCTAAGGTGCCATCCTTGCCTCTAATTAATCTGGAAATATTCTGTGAGAACTACCTAAAGGTATCAACTCATTTCGGTTTTTTTTCTTCGTCTGAATGCCGGCTTAATTTTAAACCTTGACTTTTCGTTTCACTTAAACAATTCCCCGAAGACGAAACTCGAGCAGAACAGCAAACATTCAGTAACAATCAAAAGATTTCCGCATTCTGTTGACGCATTCAAAATTCATTTATTAAGCTTGTCGCTTGTATAGCCCAAGAAGTGGTCAAATGCTATAGTTTCGTCGTCAAAAAAAATGACACTATTGTGTTGTAAACAAACCTCTTCCAGTATAGTTTCCTTCTTATCAAATAGGCTGTGAGTTGCAAAGCCTAACAGCATTCAGGTATTCAACTCTAATTAGGTGGTTATGCTAATGAGGCAGAGAAGTCTTATTGTTGACGCTGGAAATTTATGCAGACTAAAATGGGCTATTTTTTCTACCTGCGACGGTTTGAATACGTCTGTCCAGTAAATGTCAAAAAAAGCCTTTTCAAATTAATCGAACGCTCAATAACTATTCTATTTAAATTTGTTAACAAAACAGAACCATTTCGGATTCCAGTAATTTTAATGTTGTACAATGTCCAAAACTATACCCGGTTTTTGGAAAATCTTTTTACCATAATAGAAATGGCAGTGATAAATTCTATTTTTTGCAGGAAGTAGAACAGAAAAATGCATGAATAATTTATTTTGAGAACGCGATGCGATTTAACAAATTCTAAATTGGAATCGTTTGAGAATCTTGCATCATTTACAAGGTAATTGATTCAATTTACAGTTTGAGTGCGGTTTGATCAATGAATCCTATGGTTTAGTTCAGGTATGGCACTGGACACCGTAGGCACCGTAATTATTTCAACCGGTTGCTTCAAGGGTTTTGTATTGTAGCATAATGAGATCGGTTCGAAGGCCTTGAAAGACAGCTGTTAAAGTGTTTAAGTGATGAGCAATTTTGGTATTTTCCATCAATTGATTGAAATATACTTGAAGAAAAATAAAGCAAGTTGAAGTTGAAGAATGTAGGAGAAGGTTACGAAGGTAGAGTAGAGGTTATTCAATGTCACTTAACGATGTAAACAAGATCCAATGTAAAAAAATTGCGTTCATTTCCCTTTTGCTTTTTTCGACTTTATGAAATTTTAATAAGGAAATCTACTCTCTAAGCAATTTGCTCTGACCCTTTGAAATTTTTTGAACGGTTTCAGTGCTGTAGTGGGTTTTATTATACCATCATTAAGGTTCCTGAAGGCTGAATTTTATGCCATTTTAAATCTCACTTAAAATTTTTTAGATACCTTTGATACAAAAATAAATTACTGCAATTCGTAAGAATTGGGCAACTTTCTATAATGCGGGCTTTGAGAGGTGGTACTGGCTTCCATTGAACGTTTTAGGACATAGTTGTAAGCCGCATCATAGGTCCCCCCTTTACAAAACATACCTTACCTTTCAGGTTTTTTATGTATGTAAACGGAAACTAGAAATTGGAGGAGGTGCTGTCAATAATCCAATCATCCAATCAGCCTAGACAACACCTAGAATACATTTTCACCCTGCTTCGCCAACTTTTTGCAGTTTATCAAGGAAGAAATATCCAAAAAATATGTACATACCTTAATAAAGGGTGCTAGACAATGACAGAGGAAATGAGTCATCATCTCGGTCTACTCCTCACATCCGCACTAATCAATATCATTGGTGAGACCAATTTTGTGTTGGTATTATCTTAAGTTGAGACTCAGTCGCATAAATCGAATGATAGTTGCAGTGAGACTTACTGTAACTCAGAAGCGTTAATAAAGCAGCAAAAGACTGCACTAGAGGACTTTAGGTGGAGATGGAGAGTCCTACTCTCTTTTTATGATGGAATCCGAGGGAGACAAACTGAATATAGACACAAGATGAACTGCAGTTATATGAAATTTTTTGGTTTTCTAATATAGTTAATTATATACAATGTGCCACACTTAGATGGCTTCATCACGTATCTAAAATGAACACAGATAAGATGACCCACATTTTTCCGTAGAAAAATTCTCAGAGTAATCGGAAACTTGAAAGATTTCGTATGAATCTTGCTTTTGCCCTTACACGTCAATCAACAAAAAGATAATATACATATAATATACATGAATTTTCACTGACTTTACTGGGCTAAATTGGGAATATACAGTAGTGTATAGGTATTCATTACTTCATCAATAAAGTAATGAACACATTTTTTACTGGGAAACTGTCAAAGATAAGCGCGATCCCAGTACGGACCCATCCATAAATATGGCATTGAATAATTTCATTGAAGAATAACTGAAGTCGTTGGTATGGTACTGTTGGTATAGATTAATATTTTCAGCACCTGAGGATTCAGGTTCTGAGGATTTTCGGCCACTTTGAGAATGGCTTTGATTTTCACTTGGGAGATGCTAGTAGCAGGTAGTAAGGAGTAGTTATATTTAATACCCAGATCTTCGCAGAGAATACCGATCCTACATAGACCGCTGATATTCATTCGTTCGTTAGTTCGTTTGAAATCGTTCATCACTATTTATAATACGTTATCTTCGATAATAGGGCAAAGGAAACAATTCAAAACCTAAGATTGTTGAAATCTTCTACATTAATTCCTTTCAATTTTTAAATTGTTTTGTAAAATTCTCGAATAACTTCTTTTCTTTTCTCTATTTTCAGTTTTGCTTGTCAACACTTATCAATGCTGAACCGGAACCAATTGATGATGGCAAGTACAGACCTAGTAAAAGTAGTAAAAAATACGCTGACGGAAAATACGTACCGACGAACGAAGGTATTCCATCAGTCACTTTAGATAGTGTCGCATGGATATACATTGTAGCGTTGATTTCTAACAGTACTGACAAGAAAAGTTGTTATAACAAACCATCAGTGCTGGTGTTATTGGAATAACCAGCTAAGAAATTATATACTGAAATATCTTTGATCTATTTTTAACTAATTAATTATATTTTCAGTAGAGCGTAGTAGTGCCGTATTTTGTTACTAATTTATCTTAATATTTCTGCAAATGCCCAGCAGGTAGTTAATTTAGTTCCTTTTCAAAACACACATATCAAAGCAAACATTTCCATATGCCTATA
>QYTT01060506.1:0-15385 GCA_006980735.1 Dasypogon diadema
AAGGCTACAAGAATTACTATTCAATGCAGATCGTGCGGAAATGTGATCCCAAATCTTAAAGTACCTCCCGGACTTGAAGGCAATTCTCTTCCAAGGAAATGCAACACGTAAGTTTTAATGTAGTAGCATTTGTGAGTTGATGAGAGATTAAAGGTGTAACACAAGAGAACGATTGATCTGAAAGTACTGATGAAGGATTTAGTTAGAGAAAATCCAGAATAGAAATAATGGTTGCTTTAAGGGTACTTCGCTTTTTACAATGAGGGCCGTATATCTCTAGTCATATCGTAGAAAACATTAGCGGCCTAATGGCTTTTATACGATTGCCTAGTCGTTGTCCGTTCTCCGTTTAAGGCCTGCGAATTGTCAAAATCAAACTTTTGGCGATGTTTTTTTTGCCTTTTTTTGAGAGATCATATCAGGTGCTTTTTCGTGGGTTTCGGTCTAGAGTTATAAAGGCCACTTCTGGGTGCCTCAGGGTAGGCATCTTGGTCCTCTTCTCTTTGTAGTTTCCATTGACGATATCGTGCATCTGTTGAGGCATTCTAATATCTTAATTTATGCTGACGATATGAAAATTTTCTCCTTCATCAATGATATACATGATTGCGCTACTCTTAAGGAGGATTTGGATATTTTTTATTCTTTGTGTGTACACAGTAACTTGGAGCTCAACGAATGGCAAAAAAACAAATCCAAAAATAACTCCAATCAGTTTATTATCTGATATTGTAAAAAACAACTAAGCAACTGGTACAAATTTTAGGTTCCTACACGCCGACGCAAATTATTCGCAATGGTAGCAATTACGATAAAATCGTATTCGTTGCGGTATCGGTATTCGCAGGCATCTTCATACCAAAGCATTTTTTGTGCTATTGATATTTCTGTACAATCTTTATTAACATTTGAAAGATACGCGGAAAGTCTTGCGGTTGCGATAAAAACGCTGTCTGTAGCGAAATCGTGCCGTGCATGTGTGAAAGACTGCGTTAAACGCTGCGTAAACAAATTATTCGCAGCTGCAACGAAATATTCGCAGTAAAAGCTTCTTCCGCTTTGAAACTTCCTCTCTTTAGTCCTATACAATTAGAATTTCACACAGATTGTGACTGGAGTCAATCTTAGGATAATCTTCCATCCAGTTTTTATGTTAACGATTTACCTGCTGTAACACAATATTCTCAAAGGCAACTGGATGTTGATGTCTGCCAATTTGTCTGGTTTGTAGAACCCATATCTGAATAGGATCACTAAATCTAATCGAAAAAATCGAGGAATATGACCCGCTGCGATTACATTGATTCGTCTCTTGCAAGGATTTATGTCACCTTGAGAAGTCTGTAGAAGTTGCACCCATTTTGTCGATCGCAATATGTACTTGGTTAACTAAAGCACTCACTGTTCCATAATTTATTCATGATCTCATCATTTTACGTCGTCGGAACTCTGGTTGCGGTCGCCTGTCGTAAGATATTGGTTAAAATTCAGATGCGCCGTGCCGTGGTGATCATATATTACTTCTTATTTATTCTGAAATTTCATTATTTGTTTTTTCAGGGAACAAGCTGGTCGTCCAAAATGCCCGTTAGATCCATACTTTATAATGCCAGACAAATGTAAATGTGTAGATTTTCAAGTATTAAAATTGCAAGAACTCCCAGATTTCGTGCCGCAAGGAGAGATCCCCAGGCATATGCAATTGTTCTGCGATCGATCCCTCTGTGATCGTGTTGTGCCTGGAAATCGCGTGTTAATTCACGGAATCTATTCAATCCGAAGAGTTGGGAAGCCTAGCAGACAAGATGGTCGAGAAAAGGCTATAGTTGGCGTACGTATGCCCTATATGCGTGTAATTGGTATCACTGTAGATACTGAAGGTGCGGGTGCCGTCTCTCGCTACACAAATATTTCAACCGAAGAAGAGGAGACATTTAGAAGAATGGCTGCAAGTGGAAATATTTATGAAAGGTTAGCCAAAAGTCTCGCTCCAAGCATTTACGGATCTACGGACATCAAAAAGGCCATCACATGCCTTCTTTTTGGAGGATCGAGAAAGAGACTACCGGACGGATTGGCACGAAGAGGAGACATTAATATTCTTTTGTTAGGAGATCCTGGAACAGCGAAATCGCAGTTGTTAAAGTTTGTGGAAAAGGTCGCCCCTATTGGAGTTTATACCTCGGGGAAGGGTTCGAGTGCGGCTGGTCTTACCGCCTCAGTGATGAGAGATCCTTCTTCAGTAAGTCTTACGTTTGCTTTGTTCGAAATTTCTAAAACTGGGTGCTTTTTAGCGGAATTTTGTGATGGAAGGTGGTGCTATGGTTTTGGCCGACGGAGGAGTCGTTTGCATTGATGAATTTGATAAGATGCGTGAAGATGATCGAGTTGCTATTCACGAGGCTATGGAACAGCAGACCATTTCCATAGCCAAAGCTGGGATTACAACAACATTAAACTCTCGCTGTTCCGTTCTGGCAGCAGCAAATTCAATTTATGGCCGCTGGGACGACACAAAAGGAGAAGAAAATATTGATTTCATGCCCACGATTCTATCCCGCTTCGACATGATCTTCATTGTTAAAGACGTGCATGACGAGGCTCGTGATGTAACTCTTGCTAAGCACATTATAAACGTTCATCTCAGCGCAAATAAAGCGGTCCAAGATATTCCGGAAGGTGAAATTCCTCTGTCCGTTTTCAAGAAATATGTCCACTACTGTAGAACTTCCTGTGGGCCTCGGTTAAGTGCGGAAGCGGGCGAAAAATTGAGGAGCCAATATGTATTAATGCGGACTGGCGCCAGTCAACTCGAAAAATCATCAGACAAACGCCTGCATATTCCGATCACGGTCAGACAATTGGAAGCTGTCATACGAATAGCAGAGTCCTTGGCAAAAATGCAGCTGCAACCATTTGCGACAGAAGCCCATATCAATGAAGCCCTCAGGCTCTTCCAAGTTTCAACGTTAGATGCCGCTATGAGCGGAAGTTTGGCCGGAGCTGAAGGTTTTACATCTGAAGAAGACCAAGAGACACTCAATCGAATTGAAAAGCAATTAAAACGCCGTTTTGCTATTGGATCCCAAGTATCAGAGCAAAATATTATTCAGGTAAGTAAATCAATGGTCTCACAAAAGCACTTGAACAACATTTGTTTTTATTATTATAGGACTTCCTGCGTCAAAAGTATCCGGAACGAGCCGTTCTCAAAGTCATTCACACAATGATTCGGCGAGGAGAATTGCAACACCGAATGCAACGAAAAATGCTGTACCGTCTTTGTTGAATAAATATCGAATTGTGTATAATTTTATTCATTTTTTTAAATAACGGGCTTAGTTCTCTAATTGGTGGCTTAATCCAGGTCCATAAATCACATGGGTAGTCCATTGATGACACTATCTTAAAAATATTACAGTTAAATCCGGTAACCGATTTAAATCAGGCAGCTAACAGGGCTCTCAGGGTGGTAATTTTTAGTGATAGAATTATGTTGAATAAAATATGAGAACCAAAATTCATTACATTGAGTACAACGGCTGCTAACCGCCCTTCCTCTGCTCAGGAGAACTAGAACCGTTTGAAATTAAGCCAGTCAAATCATAAACCTTCGAAGCCCAAAGGTCTGGATGCCTAAACTATGGACCCTATTGAGATTGTTGTTTCGTTTATAATCGATTAAGGTTTATACATCGCTAGAACTGATAAAAAATTGAAACAAAAATCAGCAGTGACAACGATGGAGTGCTTATTCACTAAAAAAAACAGGGAACAATAACTGCAAAGTATAATCCTTAGCGTGGATGCCTACATTATTGAAAAACTGGAGGAACAAGGGGTGTTAATCACAGATCTTCATTTCAATACCTTAAAAAAATTATAAAGACATATTGGTAATTGTTCATTATAGGAAAAACCGTTACAAATCTATGCTTGTGTGTATAACATTGAAATTAAAATTTAGTTTTGTTTTACCGACGTGGGTGCCAGGAATGTGGTTGTGATCGGTGTATAAGGATCTCCTGAAGGAAATTAAGGACATGATCAATAGGAGATGGGGGGATGAGTACAGGCAGCAAACAGTCAGTAAGGGGGCTGTTTTTGGTGAAATTTGCGGAGAGCCTGCATTGCGTTACGAGGTGGTAGTTCATTTGCAGTCTCGATTTGATATTTTCGTGTTAAACGAGATTGAAGTAATTTGCGGTTGTTAAAAAACAATTAAAATGAAGATTTTTTGTGTTCGCAGATCAGTATATTTCGCTCATAATAAAAAATTTACAACCATGTTTTTAAAGTCGAAAAATACAAGTTAAGAATTTAAATTTTTAATTGGGAAACTTGACTACTTGCTGTGACAAAAAACAGCTAAATGCACGATAGCTGTTCAAATCGCAAACAATTATCTGTGGGCAGGGATAGGTGTCGCGAACAAATCTAAATATAATAAATCATTGTTAGGCTTCTCCAAGAGAAATCCTCCACAACAATTCTAGGTCTCTTCAATAATTGCAACAGAATGTTACTTTTACTTTTTCATTGATAAATTTATAATTTGTAAAAAAGATGTAATTGAAAGGTGAAGAAATTTATTTTACAAATAAAATCTAAAAAAAAACGGAAAAGAAATTATTTTTAAAATTCGTTGGGATTACATGAATTTTTGATGTGAGAATATAATTACTTCACTGTCCAAATTTATTATATGTATCACCTAAAATTGACTAATTTCAATTTTCAATAAATATTTACTATCTCAGATATGTAATTTCAAAACTTTTAGAAAAAAAGAAATAAATAAATAGCAATAGTAAATAAGTAGTAAAAACTCATTTTTTATAAAAATGAAATTATTTATATTTTGGCAGAGAACTTTAAAAGCATAGCAGCACTGTAATTCCCAGTGCAATTGTATTAATTTCGATATCGAAATCAACTTTCTGAAATGGGAAATCCATTGAAAAATTATACAATAGATACGTGAACTAAATACTGATATAGCTATATATATATATATAAAAGTCTATGGCAAAATAAAGCATAAAATTCAAAATGAACTGTGTAAATATTAACTAAAAATTACCTCGATGTGTATTTCAGTAATAAATCACTTTTAATACAAATGTATAGAGTACTGAATACAAATTATTAACACCTTCAGATAAGAGTGAAATATATAGAGGTGTTTTGTTTTTTCATGGAACCAAAAACTGTATACATATCTTCCGTCATATTTGTAATACATATTTGCTACGTGTAAAACAAATTCGCTTTTTTCCTTGCAGAATTTTATACTACATCTTCAAACTCTATTGGATATATGAATAAATACGAAACACTAAACAGATCAATTGAATTGCGACCAAATACTTCACAAAAGAGCATAAAAAAAAAAACATTTCACAAACTTGGAAACTATGATTTTTTTCTTTTTTTAATGTGAATTCATTTTTAAACTTCAATCAGACACACTTTTTTCTAAACCTAAATCTTACTCTAAAAGATGTTTATGTGTTTTGCATATAAAAGAGGAAAAAAAGTAAAAAATCCAGAATGAAAATGAAAGATGTATTAAAAAAAATGAATTTAAGTAAAACAAATGCAGTACCCTTTTAGTAATTTATATTTTAATAGTTTTGCACATCGGGGTTGAATAAACTTTCTTGTTCTAAAATACCATGGTTCCTAATATTATAATGCATTGGAACATTTTCCATACAAGTGCAGAAATGACTATGCAAAACAGCGACATACGAATATATGTATAAATACAATACTTACATCTAATCAGCTTCGCACAAACTCAGAGCCTGATCAACTTGTGTACTTGTATACGGGATGGGGGGAGTCATGTTCAGTTCATTTTTTTTTCACGCTACATTACATAACAATGGTAGGAAAAGATTCACAAGTTTTTAGCTTTTATATATATTACACAAATTCTCGCATTTGGAAAAGTAATGCATAAAGTATTTTGCTCAAAAAAATAAGATGGGGGAACAAAATTTCGTCACTGTACTATAAAAACAAATCTTCAAAAATACTCAGACTGTGACTTAACGCATCCGATAATGATTTTGCTCATGCATCTGTGAAAGTTCTCCTTTGAATGAAACTTCAATTGTGAAATCCAAATCTCGGTTATTCCTTTCATTAGGCTTCATTTTAAATGTTCCGAAAATTTCCTCGCCTTTTTTCACAGTCATATAATCATCAAAATAGAAGACTGTCTGTTTCCAGTGTGTGTACGCCGCTTCAGGAGATGTACTGAATCCTAAACGCTTGTGGCACTTTGTGAACTCTATATTGAAATATGTTACTAAGGCCTGTACGAAATCGTTTCTTTTCACAACTAAATGAAAAGGTGAGGAGAATTCCAGTTCAGATTTTTTCACTGTATATAGATCCACTTCTTTGATCATGTAAGAGGTAGATACAATTTGCTTGGGGTCGACTACATCCACTAAAGGCTCTGTAATAGCCACTTTTCGTATACAACTCATATCAAATCCGTAAACATCATCCCACCAATTGATTTTTTCATCTTTATACTGGCGATCTTCAATGGCTGTAATGAAAAGTGTTCCTCTGTCTGGAAACATCATACCATCTGATTTCAGCCATTTATCTCGTGCAAATAACACTGTATCAAGCATAGATTCGTAAAACAAACAGTATCTGAAAATATAAAGAAAAGAAATAATTTACAAATGTTAAAATTTCAGTTCAGTCAGCGGTAGCTAAACATTTAGTGGATAGTAATCATAAATATGATATTAACAACGTAAAAATTTTGAACGTGGAGAAGAAAGGAAAAAGACTGAACGTATTGGAAGCATATAGAATCAAACTAGCTCAAAAGTTCGGAAAGCTATTATTGAATGACCAAATTGAATTTAAAAGAACTCCATTTTCGGATTTTATTATAGATAATTTGAAGTAGCGCTGTATTACACAATTGATTATCGATATTTAAAAGGCTTTGTACAATCGATGTTTTATGTGGCTCTATACATACACAATCAGATTAGCTTTCATCTGTTAATGTATTTACCCACGCCGGTGGTCGAGTGGGCTACGGCGCACGTCCGCAGAGTTTCTTCCCTGTTGGCGTGTGTTCGAATTCCACACAGGACACGACGATTTTTCTGGGTACCAGTGGTTGAGGCAATCCTATTGACAAGAATTGTACTTGTGAAGCCACTGGGATGTTGCACAGTAAAAATTTCATGCCAAAAATTGTGGCTTACTTGCAACCTTTGTCAGGTTAAAATTTCCCAATCTCCCCTTCCCTAAATTTCCTTCCGCCTAAGCTGTGCTGTGAGCATCATAGGATTGTCCCCTGAGCTTAGGCAACACCTTAAATAAATAAATAAATAAACTATCAGAGATGTAAAGAAATCAAAAACTAATCTGTTGGTTATTGTTTAAAGCAGCTTTTTCCGTTTAAAACGTTTTTTTTTCGTTTAAAACAGTTCTCTTCGATATAATACGGCTTTTTACAGTTTTATTCGTGTTGTAAACTTACTTCGAACTAGTAAAACAGACGGGTTTGAAGCCCTTGAGCTGCACCAAAAAATGGTGCTAAATTCACCGAAATCTGAATTACGGAGTGCAATTTTTCAATAATGTTTATAAAACAAATCTCATTAGATCTAACTGCTACTGATATTACTACTAAGAAATACACTTACCCCATCCATTCAGATATAATAATGTCAACTTTTTCGATTCCATCAGGCAATTCAACTTCCTCGACTTTTCCTTTAACTACAGATATAGTTTCCGTCATATTGTTATCAATAACTACCTGACGAGCATAATCGACAATGTTGGAACAATCTACAGCAATAACTTTTGAAGCACCCGCCTTCGCTGCAAACATTGATAAAATACCAGTCCCGCAACCCACATCCAGAACTATCTGTGAAAAAATTACTGTGCAATGTATCGTTGTTTGTCTTCTACATTTCTGATAAAGAATATATAAAATGTGGAGCTTACCTTTCCCTTGAACAAATGTTTGTTGTGGTACATTGCGTTACGATACGTTAACGTTCTGACTTCATCTTTTAACATTTCCTCGTGAATACCGAAATGGGCATAGGAATCGAAATAGTAATCCCTCGAGGTCATTTCATCAGCTGCCATATCGTTTGGGGGAACATTTTGGTTTTCCATGTTGACATCTCTTTCAGACTATAACAGATTATGGTAATTTAATTAACATAGCAAATGATAATAGTAATAAGAAAAAAATGATTTTGTTCGAGTGGGCCCAGCTATTGCAATATAAGAAAAAATTACGCATGATATGAAAGAATTTTGGTAGTCACAAAAATAGTTAAGAATTTTGAAAATATTAAAACAATGGTCAACGAAAATGTGCGGTTACTTCCCTAAAGTATCTGCGTTATTTCTTAAAATCTCAATCGACAGTTGCTCTTTCTGCATATTGATATTACAAATTTACTGGGATATAAAAATGTAATGTAATGTAAGTAATGTAGCCTCTTATAAAAGCAGTTGCCCCGGGTTGTGAAATGCAGCCGTTGTCATAAAAACTATTATCTTATATGTTTACTCGTTTTCTCACAGTTCTCTTTTTCTTCATTTAATATTCCACGTTCCACAGGGGTTAGGATTTGTTCTATCACTTGAGGGACCTAGATTGCTGGCTGGGGAGCCCGGGATCATATAATCAATGAAGAAAATCAGTTCTTTCGCGCAACAACCTAGGCGGAGGATCGAATTATTCACGACGTAGAAAAGCCCATCGGAGGGATCGAACTGGACGGCGGTTCTGACCGATTTTATAGTGTTCTAAGAATATCGCCCAATTTTATTCAGAAAAATTAAAATATTCCGGGAAAAACGTTAACAGCGTCGGGCTGTTGGGAGTTTGATCTGCTGGGAGTTGCGGCATCCTTTCATTTTACATAGAAACATCAATGTATCCAGCTGAAACTCCTAACCTCCTGGCGGTTCAACCCCCCAGTAAACGACGCTGCTAACGTCCCATGTATGACGGACCTAAGAGACTTTATTTTTCTTTCTTCAATTTTAAAATAATGGGTCAGACCTTTTTCTAGGTATTGTGCTAGAAATAAAGATTTCGGATTAACTTTTTGTGTACATTTTACTCGTGCACGTGATGCACGAATGAAGACTTTCTGTGCTGTAGAAAAATTCAAAGAAAACTACATCTACTGCAATCTTGAGTGTTCATTAAAAAAAAAAAAAAACAGTTATGTTAGCGTTCAAGACCAGTTCATGACTTGTAGTTTCAAAAATTTTGACCTATCTTAAATTCATAAAAAAAGAGTTCAATGTTCTTGCTCTTTTTGTCTCTATTAAAGTGATAGTACCCCTCCTGCAAACATTTTGTCGAGCAACTCGCTTTCCCGTAGTAATCTCTAAGCAGAAGCGAGGGTTTCGTACGATGGGGCTATGATGTCTGGCAGATTTATTATACGCTCGATTTGTTGAAGCCGAGAATCGTAGAGTTCTCATGAAAATTATTAGGAAAGCAGGGATAAATTTATAATTCCGGCTCCGAGGTGCAAATCCCACTCTCTGGTGGCTCGAACATACTTTACATAGTCTACAAACATGTGCAGTTAGCTAGTCTCTTAGTTATATCTGACACAACCCAATAAGGTCCTAGTTGGTCTTTTACTCAGACGAATAATCTTCAGTTGAGATCCTTCCTACTGAACCTAATCGTAGACTAGATATGCATATTAGAATTAAGGAATTGAGGAAAATAGGAAAGAAGAGAGAAAGCAACAATGAGACAGAAACAAAAGAAAAAATAAATAAATAAAACGGAGGTATGTGATGGATATGTGGTGATGGTTCATAATGGAATGATTGAATGGAGGAAGGCGCGAGGAGATGATGGGAATGGGAGGGCGAGAATCGGATGGAATTAAACGCAACGTGAGGATGGCGGAATTATGTTTTTTCGTTTTAGGACTCTATTGGCCTTGCGGTGCGGAGACTGTGTGCTTCACGATTTGTTTCATTCGGCAACCTCAAGCAACCTCTTATTATCGACGTTGGATTCCATTTAAAGAGCAATACAAAGTCAATATAAATGGACAATATAATTGTCTCCTCAAAAACCGGGCAATTGGAATTGGTGATTACCAAATCCCACTTCTTTCAATTCGGAATGAGAATTACTAAGATGAATCATCATTCCAGGTAATGATGTATGGAAGAGTGAATGTGAATTATATGAATATGAAATCCCGAAGCTCTTAATATAGTCCACAAAATCTACCGCAGTTAGGTACGCCGATCTCGTATCCGAAATAAAAGTCTATAGATATTCCCGAGTGTACTGGAATACATCTCGAGGTAGCTGCATGCATAATAAATCCTCTTCCCAGTGGAAAAATTACTTACAAACAGTTGATTGCTCACAACTGCAGTTCTTGGAAAGCCATAGGATGAAAATACAACCGATATTAAAATATAAATATGCTTAATGTAATTTTAATCAGATTTTCCTTTAGTCAGCAGATCATAAATGTTGAATTCATCCATCCCTACAAACTTTGGGCTTATATGGAAGACATAATACCAAGGCAAACCGGTGTAAAAAGTGGAAAAAACATAAAGTACATTTTTATGTTAATTACATAGAAGAGGGAACGATTTGAGTTCACTAAACGTACGTTGAGAAGTTTTACAAAATCCTACGACTTCCAAACTTGAAAGTATACGCGGGATGCTAAAAACCACAACAATGGATAGACACGTGCTCACTCCACAAAACTATTGCTTGGTCAGTGTAAAGTAGTATATGAGTAATACGATGCATAGTAATAGCATTAAAATTTTCACATTTCTCAAGTTTTCTGACTGAAACATAAAATACAAGATTGTGAATTCACGTATTTTTGCTGCAATAAATACATGCCATTTTTAAATAATGTGGAAAACTATATCAAATAACTAATCCCATTCATTCTGAAGCCGAAGCAAACAGACCCCAGCCACCGAATGTGGTATTAGACATTTCTAACCTCAAAATCGTAATGTCGCAAATTTAATACGCAAATTTTTTGCAATAACTTCCCACGATGCATACGATCTTCCTTAATCATTAGACTCAGCGTTTCATGCAATTATGCGTGGATTTCCTTCCATACTTTTAAATACTATCAATTAAATCGGTGACATTTGAGACGCTACTACTCACCATGTTATCTCAATTTACTTAACAATTCTTAGAGGAACGTTTAACACAACTATTTTAAAACTAATTATATTCAACAATCGAATGTAATACTATGCCAGAAACGTGTAATCCGCGAAATTAAACCGCGAAAACGCCTGCCTGACAAACCGACACCGCAAGCACAATGTCGGCCAAAATATTCACATACGCCACCACTGTGCACTGGACATTTGATAGACGTTTAAAATTTGGAGAGTTTTTTAGTAAAATGTCATTCATTTTCTTCTCAGACACTTTGTCGAAATGTTCTAAAACTTTTCTATATATTCTTATTATTCTATTAATTCTTCACTACGTCTAATATGAATTATTTTAGGAATTGTTAATATTATTTTACATGATAATTTTATGTTTATGGACAGGGAACATCGATTCTTTCTTATTGCAAAAAATAATAGAAATTTTATATTGGATATCAATATATTTTACCCAAGCAGAGGAACCATAATATTTCGGGTAAAACAATTTAAAATATGGACATAAATCCATGGGATTGTTTTTATTATAATTTATTTTAAATATGCTGGATGCACAATGCACATGTGAGAAGAATAAGACCGCTGGCTGACCATACTTTGACATTTCCTTGTGTCACTTAGAAATTGGGAAAAGTTCACTTTGGTTTTCGCTCCCATATTTAAACCATGAGAATTACAAATAGACTTTACGCGCAGCATATAGGATGGTGGTTTAAAAAGAAATGGCAAGCTCAAGGAAAACGGCTGCCTTTAGACACAGGAGCAGCAGCTGAACTAGAAAAGCGAGGAAAACATGTTATTGACGCGCTGGATGTTATAAAAGAGAACCCCACATTCGAACCGTATGGAGCAAATTGAACTTTCTGCATTTTTGTGATAATTTTCTTTTATATAGATTCAAGCTGGAAAGTTTCCAGCCCTCTATAGCTTTGGAGAATGAAACGCATCCAGACTGGCACGAAGAAGTATGCCATATGTACGAAGACGGCAACGTCTTGCTTGAGGGTATTGCTCAAGCACAAGTGCTTACAAAAACTGTTGAAATAAAAGAATTACCTCGAAATATACAAGAGATGGTTGAGAAAGCTGAGATCACAAGTTCCTCGGATAGAAATATTCGAAATTCTATAATGGCTTCTCATGTTTTCGACGCCGAACAAGAAAAGACTGCTATAGTGAAAATCCCGGAAAGGCCGGCTTTTGTTTTGCCAAGGAATTATGGGATTACAGATGGCAGGAAAAAGTATTTTTCATGTCCATAAAATTCGTCTTTTTATATGTTTGATATTTCACAGCCGTCTCATTATATCCAAACTTCTTTTCGAGTGTGAGAAACTGGCTGGGGGCTCGCTTCCTTCTCAAAGAAAAGTTGTGACCGATGCAAGGTTTATTGCCTCATTGGAAAAAAATGATGACAAACTTCAGTTCGATATAACAGCAGAAACATATTTAACAAGTAAGCAGCCAATACAACCGGTTAAGGGGAAATATGACGCGGAACTTCCGGATCTATCTCCACTGAAATACACAATTACGATGCCTAAGAGAAATATCTACAATTTCAGGAACTATTACCGTAATTAATTACCAGACACGATATATTGCCTATCTGATTGTAAATGTTTTCAGCTATTAAGAATGGTGTGCAATTTTCAAATCCGCACACAATTTTCTTGCTTTATTCGCCTTTGGATGTGAAGAACTTGCACGAAACTCCAGTGACTGAGACGCAGTTTTTATCACGGACAATGGTAAAGGCGTTTGCCGCCGCTGCATCTAGAGCAAAGCAACTGTATGGTGTAAGTTAAATTGTTTTCTAGTTGAAAACTGCTCTAAATATTCTGTGTAAATTTTTTAGAATGATGCTAAGGATTTACCAATGCCCATAGTAGTCCAAAGTATTCAAACTGATGGTAAAAGTTTCCATTTTGGAGTTTTCCAGTTAAATACTTTAGATATCAGCGGAGTAGATGGAGTAAAGAACTACTGGTTCCACGTACCCAAAATGGACCTTTTCAACGAGTGTAAATACAAAGTAGGGCGTCCAGTACTTGAAGGATACAATAAGGATGTTTTCAAGTATTTCAGTGCTTTTTACCGCAATTCTTAATTTACGTTATTAGTAAAAAAAATTAGTTGAAGTAAAAGCCTGCATTTTATTTACATTATTAACACACCTGGCCAGCTATTCTCTGTTATTCTATTTAGCAGAAAGTTTCATGATACTTATCGCGATATAGACTGCACAAAGTCCAAAGAATTTTCCTATTTGGAACTTGTATGGGGATGGCTTGGAACCGAAGTGATTCAAATGATATTATGAGCACTTAAAGCCATTACTGAGCTTAGGAGTACCATAATCAATTTTTTATAGTAGTTGTTCTGGGGAAATTTTTGGGAACTTATAACCTAACAAGTATTACAATCTACAATTTTTGGCTTAAAAGACCTTCCACGTCCTGGGTCGAAAATTATTATTTTTCTCCTAATTTGGAAAACTTGCTTTTCATGAATAGGACCTTCTTCGTCCTTTGTTGTCGTCCTACGTCCTGAGGACGATAAATGACCAATTCTATAACATTAATATTAGAAGTTTCGAAATTATCTTTTTGGCGACCTCCAATTAAATTACTACAGTGTATATTTTTTCATAATAATTTTCCAGTAAATTTCTTTACACTGAGAGTAATGCAATAAGCGCACTTACAATAAAAGTCAGTCAGTAAAGATTAAAAATCAATCATTTAGCCACAATTCAGCAGACTAGTGGCTGACTAAACAATCAACTCCCTACGTTATTCTTTATCAAGGTGCATTCTTTGAGTTATGCCATTTTTGCAGCTGCAGGAAAAGAAACATTCCCTCCCTATTGCTGGAATTATCCAATCAACTGAAATTAAAATTACTGACATGGACTGAACTAAAACGCCAGCTCAACTCAGTCAGTTACCAGTTACCATTTACTGACATAAATAGGCTCAGTTTGCCCTACTGAATGCTGTTGCGTGTAATGAACGCAGTCAGTTGACTTTTTAGGGTGCTTACATGTTGATGATGAGCTGCTCACTGGTGCTGCATTTTCTATTGTATTTCCGGCAGAAGCAATAACAACGTGGGCAAACGAGCTACCAGCGTGCAGCCCATCGTCAACGTGGACGGCACCGTTAGTCGCTAACTGGAGTCGGCAATTGTGTAGTATACGGCTTGCCCTACTTTTTGCTGCAATCCCTACTCAGTAATCGTCCATTAACCGCTCAAATGTTGAGCGGATTCAATGCTTGAGTTGAGTCAAAATTTGAGCTTTCTACAACTATGCCATTATTGCGTTTAGATTCGCTTTAAGATTAAGTTTCTTGTTAGTAGGTCGACGGTATTCACAACTGAAACGCTCCTGTTTGACGAATCCAGGATGGTATTGTCCTGTAAATACACAACCTTGATTAGTTTTTGATCCTGTCTGATCCACAGGGAAGCAGTTAATACATTCGGTTCTACAGCTCCCTATCATCAATGTCTACTTCCAGAACTCAAGCACAGAGCACGTAGTTAGGTGCACTTTTGCACTGCCAAACTCCTCAATTATGTCTTGAAATATTCTTTCAACCTTTATCATTCCATCTAAGGCTAACTGTACCGTAATGCCAGATAACTATACTTAATTGTTAAATGGAAAGCAACAGGGTGGTTGTGTAAAATACTATTCTACATGATGATCATCTACAGGATTCCTATCAACTCTAGACTAGAATGTAATTCTGATATTTAGCGGAAGGAAAGATACACTGAGTTGTCTACTTTAGACAGGGTTCTTCACGAAGTCATTGCTGATTTTTTGTATAACCAAAGCAAAATCCATTTAGAATTCAATATTTATAATAAACACAATGGAAGAATTTTTATTTAAAGTTGTGACTTTCCTCTAGTCTTTGTAGACGATGATTTGTTTTCTGTCGTTTTAAGTCAATTCCTGCGCCTTCTGCCTGCGGTTTTCTTTTTTTTAGTAGTCTTTTAGGTAGTCTTTTTTTTATTGATTACATTTCTTCATCTAAATATGATTAAAGGGGGTTTGTCTATAAACCTTGATTTCCTTTAATCTATTTTTGTAAGCTTGCGAATTCGGTGGGTCGGAAATCGTAATGAATTCATTCGTAGTACA
>QYTT01060579.1:0-16482 GCA_006980735.1 Dasypogon diadema
TTACCAGTCAATTTATTCTGTTTTAGTGCCTTGCCTGTTTTTTAAAATATAGAGAACACAGAATATTTACAAAACGCAGAAGCATCGGCTCTATAAAAATATCTATCGGTTCGTTAAAAGAAACGCATCAACACTTTTCAAGGGACTTTCAAAATTTATTGAACAGCGCACGCCCCATCAAAATACTGAGGGTTTGATTTATAATTGGCCTCCATATTAGTCAATACTGAAATTATTTTATATCTCCAAGCTTTCTGAAAAAAATTAAAAGAAAAAATATTTTGTATATATTACTCACGTTTTGTTGGCTGATTATTCTACTATTACACTATAGCGGGAACTTAATTCGTGCATTCTTTTAAACTTTTGGAAAGGTTTTTCATTAACGAAATTCATTCAAAATTCCAATAAATCTGTCGAAAAGCTATCACAGAATGATATTATTTAACATATTCAACCTGGCGTGATTCACCGATAGGTCATACGAAATTCTCCCAAGAGAATTATATGAAAAACTCCATTTAATTTAAAAAAAAAAAGTTCGGTTACTAGGAAAGTTAAATTGAAGAAAACAGATTTCCCGTCGGTATTTATTAGCCAGATTGGGATTTCTCTAACAAAAGGATTTCCAACGTTCCTTTATAGGAATTTGAATCGAAAATTATAAAGATCCTCTTTAAAAATCGAAAGTCGAAAATTACCCAGGTATAGTAAACTTATTAGTTTACTACTATGTTTAAATAATAACAACACAAATGTATAAATTATCCTATTGATCGCTTCCTTGATTCCCTTCCCATATGTCCCACTTGTTCCTTAGATGAGCTATTGTGCTGCTAGAATTGTAGAATTCCACAGAATTGTAGAATCCTTCCCCTGGATATGAGGGTAAACCTCAGGACATAGTTTAGGCCCCATAATGGGTCACAGTGATTTTAGGATCGAGCCTCCTACGTGATCTTTTTGAACGCCTCTGGCAACAATGGCATTGCCGTGTTATGATCCTTTCCTTGATTTCCATGATTTTAATTCTACTTGGGATATGGATATTACTTAGACGCATGATCGTCATCATTTTATCATTCTCTCTATAGTCCGGTATCGCTTCCAAATTTTGAGAAAGAAGTGGATATCAATCATCTACAATATCTTATATCTCCAGAAATTAGCATGAAATCGAGCGTTGTAAAAGAGAAGAGCCGATTTAGAGAAATTGATCATAGGGATTTAATAGCACTTATCGGTCTTCAGGTGCTTCAAAAAATTCTGAAAACAATAGGAAATCTTTGGAAAATACTAGAAGAAACTCTTTTTCTAAATCATGTGCTAACGATTTACGACCTACAAATATCGTGTCGTCATTTTTATCATCTACATCTTTAGTTAATTATAATAAAATTCTAATGCAATCATCTGATAAAGACTATCGTATAACCGATGGTAGTGATTATAGCAATCAAAATTTTCTTACAGTTACGCCGATTGCCGCCATTACAGTCATTACTTCGACTAGAACAACTCTGTAAGCGATATGTTCAAAACCAAACAATATAATTTCATCATTACAATGGTAGGTTGTAATGCCATGTAGAACTGCCTATGAATGGCAATGTAGAAATTATTGATATGGAACTATCACATGATAATACGATTTTTTGGAATTGGAAAGAGAAGAAATTTCGAATTAATCAGATGATACTGCTTCTAATATTTCATCCAATATGATAATAATCTGCAACTGACTTTATCACCAGAATCAAAGGCGCCTCTTTTAAATTCACTTACCAACGTATCAAACAGCCCGAACTAGCAACAACCACCTATAAAATTTTTCGATAATTTTAAACAATTGGGTTTTCCAATTAATAACAACAGTGGAAGCCATATTTCAGAAGGGGTTCATTCTAGTTACAATATGAATAGCAACGTGCTCAATCCGTGGAAATCGCCGATAGTACCAATTCCTAGAATACTCAATCAAGGAATGCCGTGGTCGGGAACATCGGGTCCAAGTATGCCCAGTCCAGTAATCCCGGAATTTCCGGGAATTCCAAAAAAAAACTTAAATAAATTAAGATTTTCCCCGTGGAAACCCACGATAAGACGCTAATTCCCTGTATACAGTGTTGAATCAAATCCAGCATCCAGGTGCTTGTCAGACATGTTTTTCAGTGAACATAAAGACATTTTGTTTTGCCTAGCTCAATGTGAAAGGCCTCATTTAAATGAATGGCAATTAGTTATTCTGTCTTGCCTTTCCGACGTTTTTTGTCCTCATCTTGTTTTGAGTCTTTGCATTTAAGCACCAAAGAATTTTTCACAATTAATTGCCATTGTCTGTTTGATTCTATGTGCAACACTTCATTTCATTCTGTAGTCAAATGCACGTCAAGACTAAAAAGACATCTTATCTTATCTGTCGTCTCTGGTGCAGTGTGCAATCAGCCTAAGACCATTTGTTAATGACCACTTGTATATTTTGTACAAGTCCTTGTTAACACATTCTACGAAATCCTCAATTAGACCTATGAAGTGGCTTAGATAGATCTGTGCACCATCAGGACAAATATGCGCACTTAATATAGAAGCTGAAAATCTGTGGGCCTAGTATGGAACCCTGAGGCACTTCGCCAAGCAGAGGAGAAGGCTAGAGCAGATGTCCTTGCCCTTTTAGTCATGTGATCGGTGTCGTGGCCTGATAAAAGTAAGGCTTTCCGCACTATTTGAAAAGCCAAAGTATTTAGACAATTTTTACAAGAATCACTCATGGTGACTACAAACCTTCAAAAAATCAAGAAGTAGTAGTAGTACTTGTCGAGACAAGCAAGCATGTCTGCAGTGACTTAAAAAAGGGTTTCTGTCGGTATTATTTTCTTTGCCAAGATTTACGATTAGTGCAATAAATGTGTCGGTTTTGTATGAGATATTTTAACATCTATAAGGTGGACCGTCAGAACCACAAACGGAGTGCTGAAATCATGGAAAGCCCTGGGAAATATAAAGCCTAACTCCCATATAACTGATATAATACATTAGGAGTATTTCAAAAAAATTGCTGCCATATGCAAGGCCTTCAGTCCGCGTTGTGAAAGCGTTAACAAAAATGAGAGAATAATTGCTCAACGTTGAAAGCGAAAGAGGAATCAGAAAATGTATCCTGGGGGGTGGGGGGACGGGGGAATGTCTTCGGAATATTAATTTGCTTGTTACTTACTTCGCTATGAAAGTAACACAACTACGAAAACAAAACTCGATGAGGAGCGAAAATAGGATCATATCTACACTGGTTCTTTGTACACATGCACCGCATATATTAATAAAAATAAATGCTAAAAAATAACGAACCAAGTATAAACTCCCGAGGAGGCCCAACAAAAATAGTAAAGAAATGTAACAGTTCATTAGTTAACTTAAGATTTAAAAGCCACCCTGTCAACAAACTTTTATTTAAGATAATGGCAAATAAGATAGCTAAACACTTGTAAATTAAAATGTTGTAGTTAGCAATGTTGAAAGTTTTCGAAAAAGTAAGGGGTACTACACCAATTTTTTTGAGTGATAATTCCGTAAGTGAACCTAATATATGTTCTCTAAATCAGTGATTTATCCACACAAATCGATAAGTGTTTAACATTAAAAAGCATTTTAAATTTTTGCTCCAATAAACAAGATAAATATACTACCATTATAATTTTTAAAGGAGATCATCATTACTGGTTTAACTTGACCCTTAAAGTGTACTAACTGCCTCAACAACTTCGCAACCCAAAATATTATTATCTAGCTCCCTTTTACGTCAATTAGCTAATTATTGCTTCCAAAGGACCCCTTCAACGTTATCAAGTCATCCATACACGTCAAAGGGCTAACGATTTGATGAAATCTTCGGAGTTTCCTTGAAGAGCCAAGTGGAAATCATTCGGTAAGTTTCAGCTTTCCAGATTTAGTAAAATTGATAATCTTGGGAGAGAGGAACGCAAATAAATTTCTGGTAAATTCAGGAAATACGTATATGTATATGTAACGCGAAGCTATGGGCATATAGATGTTTGTAATTATATTTGGTGTTAATTACTTAACTACATCTAATCATAATTATAACTATATTTGATGTTAATTAGGTAATTTACTTATAAATAGGGGTAATTATCCGTGAAAAAATTAGTGAAATTTAATTTTTTATAATGTGCGATAGGTTACCTAACAAGCGATGTCTAGCTAGATACAGTAAAACGTAATAATGTATTCAATGAAACCTCCCAAACACCGCATTTTACATCACACTCCTATTCAATTTTTTTTTCTTGTTTTACCAAGTCCTATCATCTTCTACCCTGTAGCAATCTGAAACTTTTCCTGATAATATCCAATTGTATATTATATGTATCTCACTGAATTCTGATATTCAGTTCTCATTGGATTTCTTGACTCCAATAAAATATTTATTACATGTTGTCAACAGTTACTGAAATGTTATTGATATTTGCTATCTTTATCTTTTCTGTGAAACTCAATAGCCCTTATTCCATCTTGTTAAAGCACTTGATTCCTGGTTTCACCGAACGAAACCAGGAAACTATAAAATCTAGTCCTAGATTTTGTCTTAAAGAAATGATTGATCTTATCACCGAGTACTATATATAACAAATCCAAGCAGATCTTTGGGTACTGATTGATGACATGAATCTCGAGAGCAAAATTCCAGCAAATATTAAAGAAATAATTTAGTGTTATGGATGACTCTGCTTAGCCCATCTCCAAACTGACCCACTGAATTGTACTCAGTAAACAGTTTCAAGTGCCAAAAATACCGACAAAGTAAGAGCCTTCCATGACTGAATGATGAAAATCATTCATTCATTGTATAGTGACGAGAGGGAAATCAAAAGTGTCTGATATATACCGCTATTCCGAATTCAAGTGGTCTGCACTATCGTCTATAAGACCAGCGTGTCTGTCAAGATATACCTGCATATCGTCAGCGAGCATGTGAATTTTACAGTGCTCAACTATATTCGGGAAATCACCAATATACAAGCTGAAAAGCAGAAGGCCAAGAATCGATCTCTGAGGAACACCACGTACAAGGGGCAGGAACGCAGATGTGCAACCTTTCACTTTCACCACCTGAATCCGATCGGACAAAAAATTTTCAATTAGAGTTTGCTCTTCCACAGAAATGGAAATAAGCTTTATGATATTTAGCGACTGCGACTACAGATGACTTCCCCCAAAGCAAGGGGAACTGAGATGAAATAAGGCAACTATTCAAAATATGCACAGGACAGGTTGAACAATCCGGGGTAGAATGATTGTAATAAATTTTGGGGGATATGTGTGAACCAAAAAACTCAGATTTAACAGATTATCCGAATAACCTCCAAAGGATCGACTCATCTAAAGCTGAAGTCAAAATGTAGATTAGAAACACGATATGCAGGATTAGGTAAAGACGCATAATTGGATCGGACTATTATTTATTGTGGTCTCTCAAAATGTCACCTCAAACAGGCTCTTAAGGATTGGAAGAAATCAAAGCACTGCCTTTACTGGAACAGGATTCAGAGACTTTATGAAACGAAAAGGCTTATTAACATTTCAAATGAGAAAGTAAACAAGTTCCTACTTCTTGAGAAGCCTGAGCTCTGTATCATCTTAAGACTCTTCTCAAACTCCTCTAAGGTATCACCTTAAAAAAATGATAAAGACCGAGACAGAAATGTGTCGCTTCTGATCAGAACATCTGCAAATTGAAGCAGCTGCAAGGACAGGATTCTCATACCTAGGAGAGACCTTCTATTTGCCTGTCCAAATATTGAACACTAATCCGAGGAAAATTCTAAGCTTTTGCAACAGACTAAACTGTGGATAATTCGATAAACGGGGTTTATAATAAATATCTTCTAGTCGCAGTAGATGCGACTACCCTATATAAACCTATATATACCCCTAATTTTCATCAAATCTAATCTCTCTATGAATGAAGATACCATCTTATGTCTCAATCCTTCAATAATTCAACAAGACACACTGATACTAAAAAAATAACTTGGTTGGATGCAACTCATGCTTTCTGCATTTGATGCATACAAACATTATCTGAACATGCACACAAGAGGAGTAGCATATAATGAAAACAAAAAATACTTTTATCTATTATTCATTGCAATGATATCAATACTTTGTTAACAAAATAATCAAATAATATTTGAGACAGAATTTTATACGAGATTTTATGAGTAAAAATCATTTTTGGCATCATCAAGCAGGAGATTCAAATAT
Organism: Dasypogon diadema; assembly: GCA_006980735.1. Classification (NCBI taxonomy): domain Eukaryota; kingdom Metazoa; phylum Arthropoda; class Insecta; order Diptera; family Asilidae; genus Dasypogon; species Dasypogon diadema. The sequence goes on from QYTT01060579.1 coordinate 6,283, forward strand.
GACTCCAGGGAAAATTTACTCATCTGTACGTAACCATATGTATATTTAAGAACGAAAAGGTATTAAAGCAATGAAAAATATAATACATATATGACAAATACAATTTTTGCTATTGACGATTGAAGAGCTGAAAAACTCAGAATTATGTCTGGAAAAAAATTCGTTTCCCTTCCATTATAAACATGAACAGGGGTCGGGGAGATAATGGAATTTTCTCTACGATTATTTTGTCAATAATTCATTGAAATCAAAAGATACAATGATGTTGAACCTGTTATAAAGAATCCATATCAAATACTATAATAATGTTCACAATTTATGTAATAAAAAATATCTGCCTTTGTAATACAATACTTTAAAAATTGAAAAGAAAAATAAGTTCAAATGTGCTTATTCACTTATTTGACCTCTTTTATCATAATTACTATCATCTCACACTTCCAATCAAAAACAATAGAACACAAATATCAGAGAATTACTTTTCTCAATAACTTTCACCAACTTCACTGAAATGTTTTCAAACATTTGCACCCGACTTTTCCATTTGAGACTCGGTTGTTATTTGCACAAAGTTGTCGCATTATACCATTCTTTTACGGTTGCTGGTATAGTCACAAACAAGTAATGTTTCATAGTGGAAAAATAGGACGCAAAGTTCCATTCCTGTTCACAGGAAGCACAAAGAACAAATCACAAAATGTCCTTTCTCCAGAAAAGTAGAAACCAGCAAAAATGAGGTCAAAAATGAAAGGGACTGCACAGGTCGAGGTCTTCCACTAATGGATTACTTAAAATAGAATGAAATCACATACAAAGCTTTCTTTACTGTTAAGTTTCTGTAAATCTTTCTGATGTCGTCCTTTTAATTGAACGTCCTTTCTGGTGTTGCTATACAAAACTAAATGGAAAATATGCACAAATGCATTGTGGTTTTCACCATATTAACTTTTTCCATTTTTTTCTTATTTTACAGAAATAATTACAAGAAAAATGCGGGCACTATTAATGTTTGTATTGTGGTTCATAACACCAGGGCAGCCCATGTCGTATCCAGTATTCGGAACAAAAAGATATCATCGTGCTGCAAACTCTGCCTACCTACCTTCATCAACATATGTAGCGACTCCGCATCACAACACTATGTCGCAAGTGTACGACCAACGACAACCGCCATACTTCTCGCCTAACTATGAACAACACGGTTATGTCAGTGAAAATGGTTACTACTATTATCCCAGACACGAGTATCATTCGTATGGTATGCCAACATATCGCGGGGAATATAAGCCTTCGCCGTATTACTATGCACCCGGTCCCAGCTACAGTTATTTCGATGACAGAGATGTTGCCCCAAATCCCTTAGATGATTTGCATGAAGAAATCCTACAAGAAGATGAACTTGAACGTCAAAGGGAAATGCTTCCCATCGGACAAGAGAGTTGGTATGAAAATACCCGACATCAAGAAGACCTTACCAATAATTTTTTGAGGAACTTAATTGCATATAATCGGCAAATGGATGCACAACAACGGCAACAACAACAGCAGCAACCTTTGCAAAGAGAACAGCCTGCAGAGTATGATGAGTACGCTGAACTGAATCCAGCAGATTACGAATACGACCCCAGTGATGAAACTATATACGACCTAAAGAAGTATGAAAATCAACAACCGCAACCCAATAGATATACCGAAATGGAAGATGAAGCTGAAAGACAACTGAAACAATTAGCTCAAGCGCATCAGAATAACAACGGCAAAAATCACAATGAAGAAAATATCCCAGAAAATAATTTCAACAATAATTGGCAACAATCTTCATCATCCTACGCTCAATATGATGCAGATCCAGAATATGATGATACTTGGATTAATTGGGATCGTAAACGTAGCCGTCCTCTCAAGGTATCTGCCAAAAGAGATGAGTCAATTAAAGATTTCAACAATCGGAAACCATTCCCAATTGTAAAATCTACAGAGAAAATGGAATCAACTAAAAGGCCTATTTCTACAACGAAAAGTAATTCTTCAGGTTCAACAACAATAACAACAACACCCAAACCTGAGAATATTGATAATTCTGGACAAAAGGAAATTGTTCTACCACGGCCGGCAACAGCTGCTCAACACTTATTTTCCCAGCCTGTTTTAGATATGATTGATAACGCACTACAGACAGATAAACAGGAATCTAACGAGGTAAACAAACAACCAGAGAAAGGTGAAAAATCCTCGAAAATTTATGACACTATTAAGGAACTGATAACGTTGCACGAACAACTGGGAAAGGTGAGTTTATCTTTTTTTGCTTTAATATTTTATTCCAAATTTTAGACAGTGATGAGGAGATACTTTTCAATTATTTTAATTTTGATCTCACTATTGGCATTATTAGTGTTTTAGGCCAATTTGTTGTAGATTTGGAGTATATAAAACGACACAAGTTTAAGAAAAATTACGTTCATATTCTTGCTCCGTCTAGTGATTGTGATTTGAGGGTGAACATGTTGATTTGTGCAGAATCCACGGCTAGGTGGTGGAAAATTATCTTGGTATTAATCCTGCTGATACCTTTCATATCCAAAATCTTAGAAAGATTAGTATATTCCTAGGTGTTACCATATCTTAATGAAAGCAGACTTTTAACACTAACCGGTGACCTCTCTTTCAATTGCATTATTCAGCGTATTATTTCTATCTCAATTGTAATCATTTCGGTAGGTTTAGAGTTAACTAAACAGTGGCCAAGTTTCTAACCAAAACGCAATTGCTCTGTTGAAGATGGCGGACAACTTACGGATCGCACTCCTTAGAAGTTAGATTAGCGTATTGATTCTAATAGACTTCTTCAGGACTCAAATTTTTTTTACCATTGAATTGCGGAGTTCCGCAGGGCTCAATGTTAGATCCCTTACTCTTCAATAGATTTATAAATGTATGTTGTCGACGTCCAGATTTACTTTAGATGACCTTTTGGTCTAGCCAAGGACTTTCCCAGCATTTTACTTAACAACTCTCCTCTGTCACTAGTTAGTTATACAAAAAGTATAGGAGTTGTTATTAATACAAACCTAAAGTGCTGTAACTATCTGAATTTAATCCTTGGGAAAGATGCAATCGAGATTGATAAAGGCTCTGTTGATCCCTCATTTCACGTTCGATAATGTAATATATGCGAACCTTGATTTTCCATGTTCCCTTAGGATTAATGTCGTTTTTAACGATTGCATTAGATTTGTTTTTTAACTTCGTTTTTAACTTAACTTTACAACTACATATGAAAGTTCTTATTTCTTATGGAACAACTTAGCAGCTAGCATATAATCCAAACCTTTTTGAAGTAGAAGTTTGCAGAACCTTGTGTAAGTTTATCGAAATGTCTGTCCTTCTACTAACACTTGAAACGACTTAAGGTAATATAACAACGGCAACACAACACACAAGAAATTAATATTTGATTTCCAATTTCATATAATTTGTCTTCAACCGGAAAAGTTATGATGGAACTTGGCAAATACTGGTATTTTCGGTAAAAACAAAAGGGATTGTGACCTTAATCTAAATGGATTAAATTCATTCCTTTCCTTCTCTAACACAAGTAAAATATCAAACAGAAATATGTGTGTATATTTTCTCCTAAAATCTCTGTAACTTCACAATAAAAAGACAAAATTCTGTGAGGTAAAAGAATTTTATTGATTTACTTTTCAACATAATCTTCCTTCGCTTTTTATAAAAAGCTGGTATTGTTGCAAAGGATTCTGAAAAAGCCTGATGAAATCCCTTTCTGTCATGGGTTTTATATAGTCAGTTATTGTTACTTGAATTTCAAGGATAGAACCATATTGATTGTATTATTTTCATGCGTGCATGCGTAGGGTATGGGAAAATGTTTACTGGGAATAGATCGCGTGAATAAATAATTTGTTCGATAGTTACGATTTGTAAGATGAACAGAAATCGATTTATAGGATAGCGTGAAATTCTTTTGAACAAGTTTATCGATATGTCTTTACAGAATAGATCAGATATGTCTTATCCTTTGGTCTAAAATATTTTAAAAATCAAAAATAACGAGAAGTATCATTTTAACATTCCATTTCATTGCTGCAGCCTTTTCACTTCGGATCTCCAAAACTGTCGCTGATTAGGCGTTTTGTGAAACCGCACGGATTTGTCCCCTTAAAAATTTCATATGTACCACAGTGGCCAATAACCCCCATTTCAATATCTGCTGCAAAGAATTTTCGTAAGCGCAAGAACTACGTGTCCTCATAAACATGAAAAATCCACCTTGCTTATCACCTGAAAATTACTTTAGTCCTCTGATACTTACTCCTGCAGTTTCACGTACATGTTGTAAAACAACTTGGTCATATATTCTTTGAATGGTTATTTTGGGAATAGTCTGTTTATACTGTTTTCTTTGCTTCCTGCCAGGATTAGATATTGAGCTCTGAAAATTATTTAATAGCTATGTAAATTCTTGTGCTTTCATAAACACAAGTTGTGGAAAGTTTCTTCTCTCAAAAAGTTATGGACTGGTATTTTACAACAACATTAAAGAACAATATTCGATTAAAAGAACTAAATCCTCTTTCGCCAAGAACTAGCTATGTAAAATTGGATCATTTAATCAGTCATCAGAGAATCTCATAAATTAATTAAGTACACCACCACCGAGCATAAAAACATTTTTTTTCAACTACGAACAGAAACCTTTTGGTGATATACGCTTCACATAAAGCATATATTTTAGTTCCCTTCTAAACACATAAAAATTTTACATATGTATGCGAGGAAGGAAATAAAATTTCAGCATTTTACGACCAAGTAGCAATAAATTTTGAATTATTACTTTGCTGTTTATAACGATTTCATCTGCACCATTCCTCCACCCGCCCATCACGTCACAATTTCATTTTAAATCGAATGTAAAGGAAATCGAATAAAATTAAAATATGCAGATTACAATCAACGAAAAAATTAAATGTTTCCCCCTTTAATATGGTTCAATTGAACTTTTATTTTATTTCTTTTCAAATTTCTAGACGTCCAGAAATATTGACCAAACTTTGATTTGTATTCTGTTATTTCAATTTCGGACAGTCAATTTCAAAAATGTAGCCAAAGTGATTTATTTTATTGCATCCAACATTTTCTTCTGAATTTCACAGTTAATAATTAGTGATGCGCATATGTTATGCAAACTCAAAATTGCTATGCGAATCATATAACGATTACCCAGTAATGATTACTTCACTAATGAAGTAATGTACGTAAGAGCACTGCATTCCCAACATCAATGAATTTTAACACAGGGATGTCATTGGAAATTCATGAATTACTCTTTGGTACATTATTCTTTAATTGATTCATTGTAAGAATAAAAATGAGGCTTTATTTAAGTATTGAAGTATCTTACCAAAGTAATGCAGTATTTTACAACTCCGGCTAATATCGTAACTTCTTAACTGTCTTAACACTATCTACATACGCCATTGAGACAACGCTTACCAATCAATTGGCTTGTCACATTGGACGAATTCCTATTTAATGCGGGCACACTACTGTGTATTTTGTTTTTCTAATTAAAGTGTTTATAGACTGAAACAGAAAGAGTTACTAGTGTAGCAAAGTTCCACAAGATATTTTACAATAACTCAAAGAATTGCCCATTTTTAAATCAGTGCATAATGAGTTATTGTAGCTAAAGTCATTAATGATGTGAATCCAATCTCTACTTTTGAAAGTATAACACACCTTAGTCTAGTTTGTCCACAGATATAAAACTTCTACTCTGGGGTAGTAATATATATTGCTTCAATATTGAAAAGAAGAAAAGCAAATTATACAGAAAAAATCACAATTCAACCCTACATAAAATTTCTTTTCTCTTTTTTTTACAGAGTTCAGAAAGTTCGAAATTCCAAAAAAGATTCGTCTCAAGTGAAGAAAATTTGGTACATGAATTGAATAGCCTAAAACGACGACCGCAGTGAAATAATATAATCATCTCAACACAGTAGTTAGATACATTAAATTCTCACCACACGAATAACATGAAGTTTGGCTTTTTAAGTGATTTTAACCATATGAAGAATAATCTAACTAACTGAGTTCACTTAAATTTATATAATATATAAAAAAAAAAGATTAAAAAAAATAATTTGTTATCTATTACACAATTTTCTATGAGTTAAAATTGCCATCATTAGATGACATTCGAAAATTAAAAATCTAAGCTCACTTCAATCGCTACAAACTCAAAGAAAAATGTATAATACGTAAACAAAAGAAACAAACTACTACTATATATGTATAATAATGGAGACTGATTAATTTTTTTAAAAAAACCAATTTAATATGTATTATAAAATTATATCTTTTCTATTGTACGACGAACATTTTTCTCTGTAAATATTTTTATTGAAAAAGAGTATCGAAACTAGATATGTGTAAATAATTTTAGTGAGTTTTAATTATATTTTTATTTTTCTTTTCAATTTTATGTTATTGCCATTAGTTGACTAAAACTACTAGAATTTTATACAAGCAAGTAATTTTTTTTGTTCAACATGTTTCCATACCCATCACAGTTACATAATGAGATTCAAAGTATTGTAATATTAAATAACAACACACACATATATAATACCATAATGATAACTTCACTTGAAGGTCTTTTTAAAAATGTTTTAATGCGTCAATTACAAACAAACGAGCTTTTTATATGAGATATGTTGTTCAATGTTGTTTCACAACAACATAATGTTTTATGTTGAGGATATTTTGCGTAGTTATAACTAAAAAAGTGCCAAAAGTTGCTTAAAAGTAAAAACTTTTTGTTTACTTAACTTAAAACGTGATCAATATTCTATTATGACTGAAATATAAAAATGTTTAAATAATTAAACTTTTGTTTGTTTCTTTATCAGCCTAATTACATAAAATACTATATTCTTAAAAAGGGGGTAAAGTAGAAATGCATGACTATTCAAGTGCTAATTTTTAACCACATTCACCTGTAACATGTTTCTCAGTTTTATTTAATTTGTATAAAAAATATAATGAAAATTGTTATAAAAAAATTATGATAAAAACGAATATTTGAAATGAAAAAGCTTTACAAAAATTAATAAATAATTAAAACTCTGCAAAGCACTAAAATTAATAGAATACAGGCTCTAAATTATCATAAGATATTTTTGAAATGAAATATATATTACTAAAAAATTAAACACTATTATTGTACAAATATAAAAATAAAAGAAAAAGACTTTTTATTTTAAATACGATTTTAAATTTGTTAACAAAATGTAACATTTAAGAAACAAATGGAATAGACCCTTCAACGGCAGCTAGAAAATTGATGTTGCATACTCTCTAAAAACAAAAACAAAAAATGTAAAATTATGTAAAATATGAAAACTTTAGTTATAGTTATCGAAATTGATAAATAATAAATATAAAATAAATAATCAAAAATTCGCATCCTTCCTACTATATAAACAAAAATTGTAAATATGTATGAAAAACTATTACTAATAAAATGTATATTAAGGAGTGGACTCCAGAGACAAAGAAATGATTTATCGTTGGACACTATCAGTACTACTATTACTACAACAAATATTTTAAGTTTTGTTATAAACTTATATAATTTTTTCTATTTTATAGAATTGTTTTAAGAGCGAATACAAAGGATTTTTTAATAAAAACCATATTTTTAAACACATAACATTTTCAATTTTGCTAGTTTTACGCTTTTCTCTTTTTATTATTTTTTTTCTGTCCTTCAAAACTCCTATTACACTACCATTCCATTTGAATCTGCCCATCTGTATTGACATCATTTCAAAGCTTTCAACTTTTCGACACAATTTCATAAACCTTCCCGGAATTTATTTACTTAAATTAAATTGCGTAAGTAATGAAAATGGAACCCATCTTTCGTCAATTACTTTGAATGACACGGCTTAACCCTTCTCATAACATAAATAAAATACGCCGCCATGCAGAAATGAGCCTGAATTCATCTGCCGGATATAACATATCCGGAATATGTACATGTATTACTTTTCATTGATACATATTAAAGCTTTACCACTGGGGTATTAAACATTTGAATTTGGTCGTAACTTCGATTATTAAGCTCCATATTACAAAATTATTGTTTTTTTGTTTTGTTTTACGATGTATCCAAGCAGGAAAATTGCGAAATAATCCGGAACTTAACAAATAATATGCAAAAATGTACACAGAATTAAACGGAAAAGACTTCAATTATAAAATGAGAATTAATTTGCACCATGTTCCAATTTAGGTTATGATTTCTTCAAATGAATATTTCCCGTGATCAGTTATACAAGAAAGAATAATACAAAAATTTATCAAACTATTGGCGTATTTTGTTGTTCCTGAAGAGACATCTGATTTAGTCTGTATTCTGTGTTCATAGTGTTTAGTGAAACAGGATCAAAGAAAAGTCTCTAAAGTCATTGGCACCGAATCGATAAAATCAGCTGTCGATAATCTAGATATCTAGAATACCCGGTATAGACTGACACCTTACATCCTTGTACACACATATATAATACAATAAACACCCTACAGCAGCGCCCACCCTATGGCCTGTAAAAAAGTTTTGCTCACAATGTGAAATTTCTTGACGTTTTCTTGAACAGAACAATATGGATATGGATAGAACAAATTGTCACTTTTCGCTTCTCCTGTTGATTTCGAGGTACATTGCATTCAGATGGAATGTGCATCGGCATCACTCAACACAATAACCTCGCCTTCCTTTTTCCTAGGATACTGGACACAGGTAAAAAAAAAACCTAGTCTTTCCTAACAAATGCTACAACTAAACTCGCTATAGAAAGAGAAGAAGCACTACTCTGCAAGGAGCCGAGGAACATTTACCGACTCAGCAAAACAGAATGCTGGAGTTAGTTATCAATAAGGTTAGTATTATCAATAAGGTTAGTATTATATTTAAATTTAGAGACATAAATACACCAGGCTATTAGTATTAAAAGAATAGACCTAAGAAAATAAGACGAGAATCGTTAGGAAAAATAGATGAACATCTTTAGTATATTTGTCGTAACAAACTCTTGTGAACGGCTGGATAATAACTACAATATAAGTGCCTTATCTTGGTAAGGCGGCAATGCCAGGATGAACCTATTTTGGTGTAAATTTAGTAAGCTTGCCTTAGAAGTGTGAAGAGAATCATTAATTTTCAGATATAAAAAATTTCACCAAAACAACGAGCCAGCGCACTATGGTACGATTGTTAGGCATTGGCTAACGACTTTTGGCGACTTTTGATTTGTGAATTGGATGGAGTTGAACTACCATCTGGCCACCAAGATCACCTGATCAAACTCCAAATCCGTCGGTACGTTTGTATGGAGAGCCATGAAGGAATACGTCTGTTATGCAAAAATTGGTGCGTAGGACCAGTTAAAAACGCTAATTATGGAAGCAGCGAAAAAGTCGAAGGATATTTTAATTATCAGCAATCTGTCAAGAAGCATCAAAGGACGCTATGTACTCCAACTAGCTTAATATGGACGGCTGATAGAGAACTTATTGTAGTTTTAACTATTTTCAAAGCAGTTATGTTTAATAATTATTTTAATGAACTGCTAAAAAGGCGCATTTTTATATTACACATTTTACTTAAGAATTCCACCACTTTCGCTAGTACTTGAAAGCTACTATAGTACTCTCGACAATATGGAACTAGACTCGTGCACGTGTCATGTATCGTATAATACAGTTTGGAAGTTACAAAGTGATTCATAAGCTCAACATTTTCATGGTATTCATATTATCCTTTTATTTTTATCTTTTGATCTGCAAAATGCAGTGATATACAGCCTACGCCAAAAAACCACCATCCCAATGTCCTTAAAAAAATATCAACAAAGTTTACCTACCTTCCAACTCTTTGATACAATCTCTTGTCAAAGTTAAAAATTTACCACGCCGTAAACGTAAATCATATCCACGTATTGTTTAAAACTAAATGTCGCCATATTTTAATACTCAAAAACACCCGTTCTTATCGATTGGTTTTTCAATTTTCAACTATGATTGATATCCTTTCCAACCGACTTCCTTTTATAGAAAAATTTGTACCGTGTACATGGTGTACCCTACACAAACATTTCCGACCTTTTCTTG
>QYTT01061450.1:12386-32143 GCA_006980735.1 Dasypogon diadema
CAGATATGAGTCTTGTCAATGAGCACTATGTCAAGTCTGATAAGATACAATACTTCTTGCGCCGCTATAGAAAGCTCAGGTACTTCATTATACATCCTTACTGAACCGTAAATACTTAAATTAAGAGAGTTTGTGATGTTCGTTCCAAAAACAAAGAGAGGAAGATGAGAATGGATTTTGGGCATGTTAGATAGAGCTCAGACAGCTTTGGATTTTGGATATCTTGACGCGATTCGCTTTGGAATGAAGGATGATATGATCTTGATTTGAATTAAAACATAAAATTTCGTCAATAAAAAGCTGAAGAAAAACGACCAAATTGTTACTATTACATATGATAGACGTCCAATACAAGATCAAGTGATGAAGCACCCTTTTCAGGCCACAAAAACAGCGGAAGAACAACCAGTCGGTAAATATAGTAACACGGGAACAGTTCTTGCATCTAGGTTTGGCTATAGTACAAGCTGCTAGTACATTAAAATGAAAATCGGGACCCCAGTGATGATATTAGCGAAGCAGACACATCTAAAGAAGATGCTATAGAGGTCCCTAGAAAGTCTGAACGAACGAAGAAAAATCTCGACGCCAGCATGAAACAAAAAGAGTCGAAGACTGATACGGGCTTTTGAGAAAAATCTTTAAAACCAAAATCATAGAAACGCCAGTAGAGCAAGTACAAAAATTGCACCTAGATTCTCAGGGCTGCCTTAGAGGACATACGTTGACAAGCCACAATAATGGCCGAGGGCGACTTATTGATATGAACTATAAATTTTTTTTTAATTATGGAAATTTTGGGTTCCAAGTAGGTAGTAAAGACAAATTTTTGGTAATCTCTGTCTATTTTCTAAGATCCTCCTCTAAGATTCACCAGGATGATGGAATACTTATTGTGGTTTGTTATGATAGCAGTGCCCATCACCAGATCTAGAGTAGCAGTGACAAAAATCCTAAGAGTGAGTTACTCTTAAATATTTTTCCATTAGTTTAAATATTTGCAACACAAACCCCGATATAACCTTTGGGCTTTCTACCTCAATCACAATTGGCGCACAGTCAAATTCAACACGGAAAAAACTTGCTGAGAGGATGTGTGCAAAAATACAAACTGACAAGCAAATAGTAACCTCTTCGCGGACGGGATGCATGGAATTCCTAATATAATATTTACTGACAACGGTTAGGCTCTCTCTCTTTGACGCTTCGCTAATTTGTAAATCGCTCAAAAAACGAGGCAATAGGAAATTTGAAACGTTCAGCAGATTAGCACCTACCTCCCAAGCTGCTGAGAAGAGATGCGGTATACACGATTCTTCTGCATTAAGATTTCAAAAAATTCAACACGGAAAAAACTTGCAAATTTGTAAATCGCTCAAAAAACGAGGCAATAGGAAATTTGAAACGTTCAGCAGATTAGCACCTACCTCCCAAGCTGCTGAGAAGAGATGCGGTATACACGATTCTTCTGCATTAAGATTTCAAAATTCATCTATCTTCGCTGGATACTCAAAATAACGGAAAAGATATTAGACAGGCGCATCAAGGTGCCCAACAGCCAGGAAAATGAAGAGGGTCTGCCCAGCATTATCTAACTCATAAAGTAAAAGGGGCTCTTCATGCCGAGATATTAAAACAGGAACAGGGGGTCGAAAACTCAAACGCAGCAAAGGACCAGTCAATCAAATGTATATTAGACGCGGGTCGTATTCAATATTATTCTGTGATACAAAATATATTATTTTTGTTTTAATCCTCGCAAGATGTTAAAAACATTGATTTTTAGAAAGGAAGCCATAAGAGATCACTCTCTTCTTAATTAGGTGTCACTTGTGGCATACCGCAGGGTTCCATACACAGCTCTCTCCTGTTTTTCCTTTCCACTAACTATTTTAGTTGATGGCAATATACACTTGGATGCTGATGGAGAGGAAACATGATAATTACCTGGTAGATACCATGAAAATATCCCTAAGCTTTGATTTATGGACAAAAATAGTGCGAAGGCAAGAGTTCAGAAGAGATGTCGCTTCCTTTACCACCAGAAACAAGAATATAATAAAGTCGATAAAACTGCTGCAAATCTAGAAGCCATGGATATTGCGTCTTGGATTTTGTTATGTTATTTTCAGAAATAAGTAAATATCCCCCATTTCGTCAGTGTCATTCATTGCAGGTATGAAAAGATTGAGTAGTATTTTTTATTTGATCCATTCCTGTGATATTCCTCATAGCTCAGGTCTCAGCCCATTATTATAAAACTTATTCACAAATGAGACTCATTCAATACCTTATGACGTGCAAATTCATTTGTTTTTTGATATATGCATTTAGATTAGATTGCACCACTAGGACGCTTGGAAAATTGCATTGTTTGGGTATATAGTAAACCAAATAGATAAAAGAAATGGTAGTTTAGTATTTAGTATTAGTACGAAAGTCTAATTTATTTACAAGTAAGAAGACAAATCTTTCGCTGGAAACTGCTCGGAATCACAATTTATTTTTCTGCAATATTCCAGAGTTTTAAAGAATATCAACGGTCAATCAAAATATCATTAGTTTGTAGCAAAAAAAAAACATATTTGCAAAATGATGACGATAGACTATAAGGGTGATTAGTGGAAGGAAATGTATGAAGTCAGCAAAATTTCAGATATTAAAATTATTCATATATAAAATGGGGAAAAAGATATGCTTGCCGTTCATCAATTTATGGTACTAAAAATTTTCAATTATAACTTCATCGCTAGCGTAAATTAATATTAGGGTAAAGGAAGGATAAATGGGTGAAAAGGGGAATCTCTTAACTAACACTTACGACATTCATAAGAAGCAGTCTGAAAGCTTTGAAATGAATGCTTTCCAACTTATTCCAGACTACCTAGAACCAGAGCGTTGTAATCAAAATTTCTCTTGAAAGTCTTGTATAAACTTAAATAGATACTTCCTAAAGATTTTGTAAAGTCATCAATAAATTTACGTCCTTTTCACAGCAGATAGTTTTCTTTGTACTTTCTGGTTCTGAACGTAAGATCGCAAAGCGGAAAAGCGCAAACCTCCTCAATTTTACACTATTAAATTCCTTATTGACAAGCACTAAGAAGATTTTATTATAGTAGTTTTCAATTTAATACCATCCCAATAAAACCATGATGCCAAGGGATGTCCTCTGACCGAGTAATATGAAATCAATATAAAAATATCCTTCAAAGTAAGCCAGTACAGCAATATATCACCGTGCAGTGGTCATCCAACTTCTCTTGGCCAAAGGACTCCTACGGAGGAAGGAAGAAAATGGGTCACAGGCAGGCAGCTTGCAACATCCTCATCCATTTGGCTCATCTTGTGTAATAATTTCTATAGGAAAAAGGAAGTGAAGAAGCGCACTAGGTTAGGCGGGTATTCGTTTGGGGCTACCCAGTTCGGGCTGGTGGCATCCCTTGCCGTATCCTCTGAATTTTATCCCATTTCCATACATATATATATATATATGTGTGTGTGAGCGGGCAGGTGCTTGTGTGTATACAAAAGCCGTGTTTTTGAAGTTATCCAACAAAAAGGCTGATTTATTGTTTAAGTGCTTCACCAGCTGAGAGTAAATTTTAGTGGCCGGCAACAATAGCAGTCACAAAAGTAAACGCAAACGATTCAGCGAATGGGAAATCCTCCAAGGCAGGCGAATTGCATGAAATTGCTTTACCATTCGTGTTATAGTTTTCTTCTTTTCAGGCAAGAGATTTATCCAATCTCACCCCCGTTGTTGCGTCCGTCGCTGTTACTGTTGTACTAGATATCCTCGTGTAGTATAAGACAAATTTTAGTAAAGCGAAAGAAGAATTTATCCATCGATGGAAGTAAACAGCCCAGACTTTGTATTTGTGCAGAGAGCTACCATCCAACAACCCTCAACCCTTAGCTTTCAGGAGTTCGAGCCGTTCGGGTTACGTACGATACAAGAATTTCCTTCATCCCCAATCTTAAATGCTTGTGTCGAGTGTAATGTACGTACACAAAATAAGCAAACTCCTCCACCTCCACCCTGTAGAGTTAATATATTGGTGATGTATTGGTGTTAGTAGAAGCAACGAGTAAGGACTAGGAAAAAATTGAGATAAATTGGAAAAATGGATTTTACTGACAGAGTCGTTCATATCGCTTCTTAGATAATTGTAAATCGGTGGTGGGTAGAAATCATCCCTTTCCAACCGTTTTTCCACATTCCTGTCTTGAGAAAAAATGAGGAAATGACATAAACAAAGCACTTGACTCCTATCGTCGTACGATAAACGTCCTCTAGACACACAGAGATGTCAAAAACATTATAAATGCATATAACGGAGGATAGTCGGTAGGCGCCGAAGACGTCGACATTATTGATGTACAGATTGAGGGGGACCTTTCAGATGGATTAAGTAGCAAAAACACTCATGTCAAAACCCCCCCCCAATTGAAATGGTGCCAAAAGATAATTTATACTACAATTTCCAGGCTATTTGATCGAATTACGAAACATTAAAAGTTATGAATGTTTCCTTTGCGGTAGAGCTGGAAGTTTTTGCGAATGGTTTTTTGCCTAAGGAACACTCATACTAAAAGTCAACAGTCAATTTTTAGTTTTAGAGGAATGCAGGCTTTGAGAGACGAATATATCCTTGCTATTTTTTTTAGAGAATTATGACAGGAAAATGAATTCTAAGGAAAGAAGAGTGGCTTTTTTTATGATGCCTTCAAGCAAGTATGCTGCTATAATTGGCAAACACAACAAAAGAATGCAAGATTTTCTAATTTCAAGAAATATTGATGCTGGAGGAGTTTTGAATACTTTCACAGCGTTCAGTAACCTTTAGAGAACTCCATGAAAATGTAAAAAGAATTCAGCAATATGACGATCACTTTAAGGATATTTTCTTCCTTTCTTCAAAGAATTTTCCGCATAGAAACAATGCTGCAGTTTCTAGGTCACTCATCCATTTAATCGATGCAAGATTGCCCGGCTGTTGTATGTTGTCTTTGAAAAACCCCGAAGACTAGTACAAGTGCTCTTAAAATCCTTTAAGGACAGCGGTGGTAGCTGGAGGGAATTTACCAAAAGTTAAAGAATCGAGAATCGGAAGACTGATGTAGTTAAGTCAATATTGACTGTAGCAGAACAGCGACGGCTTATTGGATGCGGTAAGTGGTGCGCTCATCCAGGAATGTTAGACGTTAAATCACTTCATTTCTGGACGAGCTAGTAAAACGCCAGTTTTTTAACGCCATTCCGCCAGGAGGCTCAAACCTACATTTCTTCATACAAACCTTAGGAAGACTGTTATAGTGGCATTTTATAGAAAACCCTTCACACCTTTCAGTGAACCCTCAATCGCCCCTCCCTTTTCTCCCATCGTGAGTTGTAGAATTTGAACTTATATTTTTTTTTAAATTTTATTTTATTTTATTTTTAAATTTACCGCCAAAATGCTTTACTAAGAAATCTGTTGTGACGATGATGAAATACAGTGCACTGTCAGTCTAATTGACAGAATGTTGAGCAATATAATATATCAGATCGTTGTTTGGGGGGTTCGAATAGGAGGCGAATCGGTATTATTCAGCCTATATATCTCAGACATACTGGATATCGCAAACGGAAAATTTTTTTATGCTGATCACACTGCACCCTAATGTTCGAAAGCAAATAATTTCATATAGATATATAGAGGATGGTGCCTAATCCAAATGAAAGAGAAGTATTCTGCTGTCGCCTTCATGATAGTTCTGGTAGATTCTACGACTCTATGCGTTTGTAGTCCTACTTTTCTTTTCCTATTTATGTCACGTAATCTATGAGAGGTTAACTTGCTAATACGATTCCGAAGCTCCGCTTTCTTATGACGTAGATCCGCTCGTAAAACTCTTTTCAATATTTCGCTAATAGGAACGGCCAAAAATACCAATCAGCCCACGCACTTATCTTCGCACGGATTTTTATTTATTCCTGTTAAATTGGGCTTCATTAATTTCCCTAAAATATCCTTATAGCAGACAAAAAGTTGTAAGTTATTTAAAAAAGCAGCCTTAACCTTCAAATGACCTTGGTAGTGTGCGTTTGACGTAATACCTGTCAACATGCTTCTTCCAATGCTTTTTGCTTTATGCTTACGATAAACAAATAAAAACAAAGAGAAAACGATGGAAAACGGTAAATTACTCTACCCACGCACCTGGGTTCTTCCTCAAGACTTAGCCCAGTGTAAATGATTCGGTGACAAATGCCAAAAATTACTTCCTCCCCCCGAAATCTCACCGTCATTTAAATTTTTGTGTACATATCTCGGTGTTTAGATAAAAATTTTTCCCATTTACGATTTCTGAGTATAAAAATATTGAAAGAGAGGGGATGTAAGTAGCGGCGAAAGGAAAAAAACCACCATCCCTGCCAGACCCCAACCACCACGCTGCTCTCTCTATAGGAATTTCCTTCATTTCCATTTCAGTCATTTTCCTCGTTAACTCGTCATACAATCCCGGACAGAATCCTGCCAGTCTTAAGAGGCATACAGGGATATGTACAAACATATCCATTCTCTGACAATATGTATTTGCTGCCGTCACCTCCCCCGTACAGGACCGTTTCCCACAGCCCCGAATAGATAAAAATGCAAAGACCGGATTTTCAAGATTTACACCGGGCTCTAAGGATGAATGTGGGACAATGTTCTTTACAAAAATTCCTGTGAGGTGGATAATGGCTGTCGGAATGTGAGAAAGGTGACTAAAACATAAATTGAAATGAAGAAAAGCTTCACCAGGAGTCTAAGTATAGACCGACCAACCTGTAAGCTGAATTCTAAGTAGTCGGGAATATATGTGGGCGGGGGATAGGAGGAAAAGGCCCCAGTACCAACACAAACAGCAGGGGAGACATGATTCCGTCATAAAAAACCAGAGAAAAATGTGCTTTTTCATTTAATTTTTACATACTCCTGCTCCTCTTGTCGGTCGTTTTCAAGGACAAGAGAAACTTCAGGAAGTCCTCTCCAGCCCGACAAATCTCCCTCAGCATAGCGTTAGGATATTAATTTTTTACAGGAAGAAGGAAATAAACAAAATTCCGCTATTTTACTTCAAGAAGAATGGAATCATGTCGAGATAAGTGATTGTTATTTAGTGCAGGGATTTGTGTCCGTATGCTGGGAGCTTAGCTCTTCCCATTGTCCTTAAATAGTCAAGCATTTGCCGGGAAAAGTGGTTCCACTCGGCAGCGGAATTACCACACTGTGGAAAATACTTTTAGTGTCTATCTGTGAACGCACCTGCTTACGTAAATTAAGTTCGTGCGTGTGGGCAGAAATCACTTGTCCAAAAATATCAGTTTCTGGGAAAAGTTATTTTAATTTTGAATTCGAAGTCGAATAATGAGTTTTTTTTCTGCTCCCTCATGTTTCAAGGACCAACTAAACATACGCTAAGAGAACATCTATTAACCAACTAAACATACGCTAAGAGAACATCTTTTCCAACCATGACAAATAGGCTTATTATCTACCCGCTTGTATTAGAGGTACACTTCAACAAATTTGGGTTTTTGCTCCCAAATTATATTTAATATTTTCATCATCTTTCCAAGGTATTGCCGCCTCTTGATGTAACTCTCAGGATCACAAATTTGTTCTTGCCCAGATTCATCCCGATTGTTGGGGAATCTCTAAAGAGCTTCATTGACTCTAGGACATATGCATATGTATACTATCAAAATTTGTCGGAGTATCCTGTTCCCTATCAGATATGCTGGGGCTGCTTCTGGTGAATATTAGCCGCGAACTAAAAAAGTGTGTGGTTCGATGCCATTCGTCATTGAAAGGCTTTTAGTTCTGATTCAACACCGATGATTTTTCCATGTTTCTGGTGTCGAAGATTTTCCAAGAGCACGACCGTATCAATAGCTGCAAAATTTAGACTGACCGTAAGGAGGAGTTTTATTTCCAATTCAATATTGTCGATCGTAAAAATGCGCTTCTAGTGAAATTAAGTAACTCAGGCTTCAATA
Source organism: Dasypogon diadema (assembly GCA_006980735.1). NCBI lineage: Eukaryota > Metazoa > Arthropoda > Insecta > Diptera > Asilidae > Dasypogon > Dasypogon diadema. Next base: position 20,419 of record QYTT01061450.1, read on the forward strand.
TACAATTTGGAAAAGATTTAGTTTTATGTCGAAAAAAATCTAATATCATTTGGAAAAAGTTTATCTTAATTTGGAAAATTTGTTGTGACTCCACGATTGCGTCCTTTGAGTACGCGGGTAACCTTGTGATCACCATACGTAGCAAACGCGATAGAGTTATCTCCAACCTCACGCAAAATGTCCTCTTTATAATTTGGAATTGATGCCGATAAGACGATGATCGTATCGTTTACCAGAAGAAGGAATATGTTTTTACTGGCTCAATTTCATGATAACTCAGCATATAAATTTTTGGATGAGATGAACCTGGAACACCCATGTCTGCAATAACTAAACTGAACTACGACTTCTTTACGTACATATCGTCGCTTTACAGGTAAAACCTGAGGACTGGAATCAAAAATAATTCATTGGATATACATCACAGTAATTAGATCTACATAAGCGGCTCCCGTATGGTATCCAAAAGAATTCTGCCACTTTTCACGCAAGTGAAAAGAAAAGCTCTGGCAAATGCTGTCAGGTTACAAAGAAATAAATCATATAAGCCAAGAGATGAAATTGCACATGGTCTGATCAAGTGAGTGGATTGGAACACTTTACCGGACCAAAGTCTTTTTAAGGGCTCTCGAAATGACGCCTCAAATAGGCTTTTGAAGACTGCAAGAGAACATAGCACTGCCTTTTATTGGAAGAGAACTCAAGGATTGTGAAAATCGAAAAGGTTCACAAGGTTTGTGTGACATAATTATCGTAGGACTCATTACTAATCATAACCATTTAAGGTATTACCTTAAGATAATGGGCCAGACTTTCTCCTCGTCGGTCTAGTTACGGAATACGAATCCAAGGAAAATCTAAAGTTTCTTTAAGAACTTAAACCTGAGATAATTCAATAGATGGGCATTCATAATAGAACTCTTCCGGTTCCGGTAATTGTGAGGTTGAAGACTTATTCTAATCTAAACTATACATGCCTCAGACTCAGAGGACCTCCAGTAGCTCTAAGCCGAGAATAGTGGATTCTCTTAAGCCTCTTGAACTATGGAGCGTGTTTATCACTTGAACATAATGGGAATTTATATTGCTATATCATAAAATCACGTGAGGTATCAGCTGTTGTATATTGATCAACAGGTTCAGAATTACAAATTACACGAATTGTGCCGGGGTCCTAGAGGAGTATTACGCGAAGCGGGGCAGAGGAATTAAAAGTAACTCGAATTAAAAACCTGGTAACGCTAGAATCAAGAGCTTTTAATGATACACAGTACGCTAATTCAGTTTGAGAATATTACTCCTATACAATGGCAGTACATGTACTGAAAGTAGAAAAGCTCTTGGAACCAAAAAGAAAAGAAAGGAAAGAAACCCATATCTCTTAAGACATGAGCATTTAGGATCAACCTTTAATTTAATACGTATTACCGCTGATGCACACTTAAAAGCTCTCTCAGGATAAATGCATTTTAACACGTAATTCTCTCACGAAAGCTTTTATGCTAACTGTGGTGGCCACCGTGTTAAAGGAATATATTTTCGAAGTATGTAATCGAACTAGAGAAGAGAATATCAAGGTCCTAGTAAAGGTAATCGAAAGGCATATAATACTTACGGTAGCGGTAGGGGGCGACTTTATGCCCAACTTTATTAAAAGAAACAAACAAATAATTTTTAATTATTGAATGAACTGCACACTTCTGCGGCCTCATAAAAATTAATTCGTTGTGAACATTACACTTGCTATCATCGTAAAAAGTTCCCAATCCTTGTATTAATTGTGATTGTGACAAATTTATAGAGCGAAAACGACACTGAGGCACACACGCCTCAATAAAGATATAAAATATAACAACTGGTGGTATCTATTGCCTGTTGTAGCTTAGATATGGGGACAATTCAATGATATCGCCAGAGAGCTATAAAAATATCATCCGAAAAAAATTCATAGGACAACGGAAAAAAAGGAAATGCGCGCATAAGAGTGCTTCTTGGGGCTTTTTATCACATTTTATGTATCCTTTGATTGGATATGCAATAAAATTACGGATATTGTTATAATATTGTGTGCCAGAAGTTTTATTAGTACTCAGAATCTAATTTTGATGATATAACTGTCAGGATGTGATGTAGACATTTATTATAAGACATAAATGCATTAGTTACACTTAATTTTTTCAAGGGTGATTATGATATGTTGTATTTTTATAGAAGTGTAATTACTTTGCTGAAATTGCCACTGTCCGATAGGGAAGTGGTCATAGATTATATCATCTTGTTGTATAATTCATCATAAACCGAACTGATTTTTCTATAGTGAAAAAGTATATTTCCTGTAAATCAGTGCTATTCTCCGCTATTATTACTAAAATCAATCATAATTCTCCCTTAAAGTGGCTGTTGGTCAAATTTTCACATGAAGCAAATTAGCAAAATCCGACAGCAACTTAATTAATCCAATTTACACCGAAATGGGGGCTAGTTACAAAACTAGAACAGACCGATTTAACCATAATCTCTGATGTAATTTTGTTCCAGTAAATGTGTACAGTCCATAATTTGGCAGTCATCATCAAACAGACTAATTTCTGTTGTAGACAATTCGGAATATTGCCAGCAGTTACATGAAGTTTTTTATGGATTGCGTTCCTCCTAGTTGGCTGTAGTTGAAACACCTTCGGCCAATACGAACAAAATTATTTAATACTAGCAGCAGTAGAGAAGTTAATGACACAGATTCATCTTGGACCAAAATAAACACAGTCCAAATTCATCCACAGGGATGATTATCCCCTGCATACATTAAATTTATTCGAAACGACCGGATGATATCGTAATGAACAGAAATCCTTTTGGAATTACAACAGGCAGACTGGCGACTCCAATGTCCTCCCGATTTGACGGCATCAAACGTAGAACAAAACACACTGGAAATGGCATAGAGTGGCAAACAAAAGTAATTGGCATAAAATCGATGGTCGATTTTTTGTTGCGCCTGAAATTCATTTTACAGTTTACTTTTGGCACTCGCTCAAAACTATTGTGAATAAGTACGTCACTAGAGTATACTATGCGTGGAGACTTCCACACCCCGAGCACCCCCTTTACCACACAGATTTACATTGTCGTAGAAACAAGTGTTCAATTCAATTTCAAAAACGCTGAGAACAAGCTACGCAATGTTAACATATTCACATCCAAGTGTTTTCCACGTTCCTGTGACATGGACGTGTGTAATATAGTCCTTAACCAAAAACTTAAAGCTCTTTCGCTTATATAACTTTGGACGGGTGTATATATCTTCGACTGTACGAAAATAGAAAATTTGGGTAAATCGATAACCGCACACAGGCTCACACACAATGGGCCAACTGTGCTTACTTATGTTACACAAATCATGAGTATAGTGTGCAAGATATAGGCACGTCGTCGAATGTTTAGTGAAATTCCTCTATAGTTGGTTCTCACGATATATCAAAATAATTTCCACTATTGTATGAATATAATTGCTCCTAAAAGTGTGCCATTGTTAGGGAATGTAACGATGGGGAAAAAAAGAATAAGTCTGGTTTTCAAGACTGTGGTGCGGTGGTGGTGTGCCCTGGGAACAATGGGTTCTATATTGTGTCTTATTATTACTGAACATAACGAGAAATTATTTCATCGCCTAAAAGCATGCAATTATCACGAAGATTGGTAATATTCGGTGGTGGTGGGGATGAATTTGTTCCCTATGTGGGAAGAACGTGGGAGCGAATACCCTGTAATATTTATCTAAATATAGGACATTGCAGGAAGACATCTTCCATAATTCACAACACAATCCTACCAGTCGCAAATCCTGCCTAAATGCTAAAAATACCTTTGTAATTACTCTAATGGCTCTGAACACAAGGAGACTCTAATAATAGCCACTTTCGGGAATATTCAAGTCCAATATATCCTGAGCCATATTCTCATTATTTTATTAACTTGCTGCCGGGTTAAGAAGAATCGTGCCCGAAAGTAGCATTTAAAAAATTCATAACTATGTTCCGCCAGTCACCAGTGGGCTGTCTAAAAGTGGAAACGAATTTCTGGGTAGCATCAAAAATCAATCAACCAAGATTTTCCTATCCATCAAATCTATCATTACAACACGTCAGGTAGAGTTATACAACGTGCACGTTTACTAACCCCCATCCAAGCTCAAGGTATCATTTCCCTGCTTCACCAACAGCACCAGCAACAACAACAACAATAACACCACCGTTAATCGAAGAAAGTGTTATATTTGATGTTTGACTTTCTGACAGTAGTCAGAATTTGCGACAGTCAGGGCGCATGTCAAGGAAATCGGTTAACTCCCATTGAATGACTACTACACAATAAAATTTAGGGAAAAATCTTCTTACTGTCAGCCTTTTTAGCTGTATGTGTGTACGTGTGCTTACAGGACTAGGATATTTGGAAGGATAACACATAACACTCATCGAGAGTGCCTTCTACACAATCACACAACTCTCTGTTTTTACGAGAGAATAGTAAGCACCAAGAAAAACGTTTCTCAACTGGAATTTCACTTGCAATTTCCCTGTGCAGTATAGCACATTTCCGTGCATCAACTTTTGCTCCTTAAAACTCACTCTCCAATTAAAATTTTACACGGCATGTTTTGGGCAATACAAAGAGATCAGACAAGCAGTTCAGCGGCAATGGTAGTACTACACGAGAGGCGCTATAAAATTTAATAATTCAAAAGTAATGAACTTTTGCGGATGAGTCTAACAAGTAAAGGAGAAACTATGAAATGGGTACATCTTCCTCGGAGATAAATTGAGGCAATGTTTCCTAATAAATGTCAGCAGGAAAATTTTAAGGTGCTCTTTTATTTTGGGGTTGATATTTGTGCGATTTGGCATACAGACCTAATTACTTCGGGCGAATAACAATAAATTTTCTTATGATTTTATGATGTGCTTTGAAAGTTTTGGTCCTGTTAAGAGAGGAGTGAGAATGAGAGTTCAATTTAGGTTTTTTGAAAATTTAAAGGAGAAAGAGATTCACGCATTTTTTTTGCTACCATTGTTTAGAAATTCTTGACTCATGTGCACGTACTTTTCCTGTCAAGCACAATTCTTATGAACAGAACAATGAGACCTTGGAAGCTGAGAAGGCAGGTAAATTTTGTCACCTACTATATGATTTTTTTCTTAAGGATACAGGTCTTAGTCTGACAGAATTTCATTTTTTTCTATTTAGGTAAAAACGTTTTTGAGACTGTTTCGATACTATGTTAAAATTTGATTAAATCTCCTAGATGTAGTCTTCTTAATCCTGAATAATATTTCTATAGAACCAAGAACAGAAGACATTGTTATCCCATGGATTCCATAAAAACGCCTGCTCATGTGGCATCACAAATGATGACAGTCGCTCACAAGATTTTAGCCAATGTAACGACTGTATACTAAGCTTTCAGCATTTCTGATTACAATTGAGGAGAACACTTGGTACCTTGTGGGAGTTTATCTGCTTGATCTTGGGACCACATTCATATAACAATTTCCATTTTTGGTATAAATAAGCGCTGTGAATAAAGTTTCCCCTCCCCTAAGACTGATTTTAAGTTGTCATTGTATTCATCTACCCAAGATACCATCACGAATTAACCGCTGCACTCTCTGTTCATATATTCAAAGATAGTTCTTTTTGATTTTGTTAGGCCTGACGTTTTTAAGCCATAAAATGCAGTAGGTCTACTATTACACAGTTTTTGTTTACGGTGCAGCCAAAACTCAGGGGATGCCCTATGATGCTGTGCACAGCATTGGCGAAAATGAAAGTGGGGATGAAGAAAAGGGATTAGGAGGTAAGAAGCAGAAGTCCATAAAACCGCTAATATGTATAAGAATGCTAGTCATAAAGCATTTAAATACCTATTGGTGCTAAGCTGTAATACAAAGAAAAGCCTACTGCCCACGTTAAAGGTGAAAGCTAAATAGCAAAGATAACAGATGTTTCCCTTGGCAATTCTTCAGTGGAACGCTTTTATTTTCTTTTTTAGTGGTCTTGTTTACTGACGTGCATTTTCAATTTCCACTATTGATTTTGGTGTTCCCTAAGGTTCTGTACTTGAACCTCTGCTGTTCGCCATGCAGCTATCTGAAATTGTCCATAACGACGTTCAACTTTATACAGCTCGCCCTTTTGGATTAGTGGAGGATTGCGGTTGTAGGTTAAACCGTGATTTGGACAGCATATATCACTGATCAAAAGTTAATAATTTTAGTTTTAATCCCGGGTCTCGACGCGTCTAAAATCAGCACACTTGTTGGTGTCTTGCTTCGTGTCTTCAAAAAAGAAGTATTTCCAATATTATTTTCCCATCATTATGGAAGCTCTCCCATGTTCTGCCCATTCCCAAAAACAAGCACACGATCCCTCTAACTACAGACTAATAACTATAACTTTGGTGGGTCGAGGCTTTTCCATCTGCGTTGCATTAGATAGTGTTATCTCCAACGCAATAGCAATACGAGAGTGTGGTCAGACTCCGCTTTTTTCCAATTCTTTTCCTACCCTTCATCAATAGCTTCTTATAACTTACCGTAAATCCAACTCACAGTTTTGCAGACCACACTACCCTTGATTTCGCAAATCAGCTGCTGACTCTCGCATAAATGCTAATGAGAATAATGGAGCACGAACATGGAACAGCATCATAAGGCTTCTTCTAACCTTGGACTTAACTTTTACGTGCCCATAAGTCAAAGGGTGCTGAATATCCTTCTGGGGTCGAGGAACAAAATCCTGCTACACAGATTACAATCCAAATTCACCTTTAATACCAGGCCTATCATTGCGATTTTACATTTATCAGGTACCACTTCAAAAACTATGATATTGGTGACTGTTCTATTCATATACCCCACAAATTCATCCGAAAATGAAGTATGGTATGCTTGAGTAAGGCTGGAGTGAGAACAACTTCTTGACTCCTCACAGGGCACAGGGCACAGGGATAGGGTTTTGAATTAGACAAGCCCACCATTTTTCTCTGTCTTCAACAAAGTATGTTCAATTTTCTGTAAACAGAATTTAAATCAGGCTCTTAGGCAGCATCATTGAAAAACACCCAAAATCGGGAATTACGTAATCCAAAATGAAATTCCCACGAAATTTTCGAACAAACTTTCCTCTATCAAGTGCATTCCATTCATTGATCACCTGCTGGGGCTAATTCGGACACATTCAGAGCGATACCATTAATATTTCAACCCAGTGCTTTTGTATACTGCACCTATAAAATCCAATAAATTCCGTGCAACCTAAAATTTCTATTAAAATCGATTCTAATGAGAATTTGCAAAACAAAAGCAAACAAAAAATCCAACTCAACCATATTTTCCCCTGGTATAAATTTAAGGAATTTTTCCAAGGGTTCTGGTGGTCTTTGTTTTTCGCCTATTTGGCGAATGTCCAGCATAAAAACGTCAATATAAAATTTCCACCCTTCTACGTCACGAAAATAGAGAAAAATTTAGTTCCAGCAGAACAAAAGGCAGCACTATTTAAAAATAAAGGGATTTTTCAAAAGCCCCCAGAGGCCGGGATTTATAGTGCTTATGGTGGCTTAACACAATTATCCGGGCTCATACTTGCCCGAACCATCAAAGTCCATAATTTCGCTGTAAATTTGCGGTTTCGGATTAAATATTATTTGCCGGTGGAATTAATTTGTTATTAATAATGTCAAAATTGGGGATGTTCGGGACTTGGTAATGGCCGATAATTGCAAAATTACTTACTTAAATTACCACTAGGAATGTATACGTTGCCAGATGGCGTTCTAACTAGACACGATGGCTCAAAATCTACCCCCAAATCGTTTGGGTTACCAGTGACACGTCCATTCATACGATTCATTGTTGGATTCCTCGGTGGGACATCCGGTGGGGCGGATGGCGCAACTCCGTCAAGGAGACAGCCTGTAAATAAAAAGAAAATGGAATTGGTAAGCGAAATTCCAGTGCAAACAATAAAACGGTTCAATGACTTCGAAGGTAAAGGGGTTGGTGGGTAGTGGCTGGGTTGGGTGTGCACATAAACTGAAGTCGATTTTCTACCGTCTTACAACTGCTATTCAACTCTAATAAGGAGACACTTAACATTTTGGTCTTCCGCAAAGATTAACCCTTGCGGCCTCCACTTGATACGGCTTCCGTTGTAAACCAGTTTCCGACGATCCTACATACCTTCGCAGTAATGTACACACGTGAACAACTCTCTGACTCTGACCACCCTAGCGATAACATAAGACCTAAGCACTTTCCCACCATAACCTCAAACTACATACTTGAATTGGTTCAATAGTCGCCCGGTGGTGTGGTAAGCTATTTGAACTGTAAAATAACCATTACCTTCGTATAGTTTCTGGTAAGGGTGCATCGCATTAAGGTGACATCTAAAGACTAACGAATGTAAGAAAGGAATATTTCTTGGAGAGATACATGCAGGGGTTGTTTTCTTTCTTCTTCGCAGCAACAGTCGTTGACTTTGGTTTAAGAATAAAAAATTTATGAAACCTTGCCTGGAAAACAAATTTTTAATGAACCGCATCGGGAGCCAAGTAACAGGTAATAAAACTGTCTCAGGTACAATGCAAAAAGGATGTGAACAATGGACACATACGGAGGAGGGTGAAGGCATTAAAGGAAATCCAATGAGGAATTAGAGATCTTCTAGGTGGAAAGAATGTTCTTTGTTTTATTTGGTTAACTCAGGAAAGCGTTAGCACAAAATAAAATATGCGAGGAAAAGGAGAAAATTCTACAAGAATTTGTGAGAAACTGGAATGACTTTATCCTTTACTGGTTCTGTTGGTTCGATAGTCCTGAAAAAGAGCAAGGCGAAAGATACTTTCCTCGTTGTTATGAAATTATAGCTACCTTGGGGCTCTTTGATGATATCCTCTAAAACTTTAAGTAATTTTCTTTAATTTCTCTTCATGGTATTAAAATTTGGCATACCATCTCTGCTGGGAGTATAGTTTTGTATGTCTTTCCTGCAACCTGTTAACAATTGGCCTTCCACCAAAAAACATTACTATGCCCTTTTAAGATAACCCACTGGGCAGCTAAAAAACTTTTTCAAATACATTGATTGAGCATTGAGAGCCTCTCAGAAGAAAATCTATCTAAAATTGACAGTGGTAGGACAAAAAGAATCCTAAAATAAGACTGGTCTAAGTTGGCAACATAAAACTAACTGCATCTTATCTCATAGCCATTGGAAGGGTATTGTATCCAAAAACTTTCCAGATGAGCATTTTGCATAGTTAGAATCACATGAAAATAGTAAAGAAGGCTGCTTTGGAGGTGGTGATCATTCAGGCGAGGAATCCATCCATAACTAGATTTTACGTCGAAGTTGGCTCCTCCAAATTGGAGATGTTCGACAAACAGGCAAGTGCAAGTTGCTGACCCTCAGCGAAATCTCGGATTTTAGACAGCAACATAATTCCAAGAAAGAGTATAAAATTAGCCAAGGACCAAGAGTACCCAGGTATCCCAAAGAGACGAATTCAAAATCTTCCGAATGGAGGATCAAAGGATATAAGATCCTACCGCGTTCAAGTGAAACGATACCTCGCCAAAACATTCACGATAATACCTAACACGTGGTTCGCCAGCTAGTGGTTAAAAGTGATCCTTCTGTAAGAAACATTACCAATATTTGTTCGCAGCCGATTAAATTTGAGGCTGACATATCACTTAATTGCACCTTGTTGATGGTGGTAAGGTAATTACACTTAATATGGAGTGATGTGAACTTCAGTCAACTTATGGTATGGTTGCTTCAAAGGATATAGTTGTAGTTTGAACAAAAGCTCCTGTTACGAAGTAATGTAAGTTTGTCAAAGAATGCAGCAAGTAGAGCTAAGGGATCCTCAAGTGTTAAAACTAAGCTAAGAGTATTATCAATGATCAGTGGAAGATCACCGCCCGATTGTAGATCTCCAACGAAAAGAAACTTAAGGATATCCTGTATGTAAGACATCTTCGGATGTTTAAGGGCAGTTAAAGGCATCTTCTCTCCAAAGTTCTTCAAGCACAGTATAGAAAAGGTAAGGATGGCGTGGACCATTTGGCAACTCAGAGTCATATCATCTTCGAGGCTTCCGGAGTGTTCAAAAACTCGGATCTATTTCGCTGAATCAGTTGTATCCCAAGGGATGATACTTTTGCTTTTAGCTAGGCAGAACTCCCCACAATGGTATGCAAAAATTAGAAAATAAAAAAAAGAGAAGACGATACCAACGGAAAGGGGTATTATCTTGCAATTGATGGAAAAGTTAAAAAATAGGCTTTAAGATAGATAGGATTTTGATATGACCAGCCTTACAAAATAACGAAATAGCTTATATGGTCCGAGTGCATTCGGAGGGAAGCCATCTCTACGTCCAACAAGTCTAACAATACTTCTCAGGTCATAATATGGCAAGTTGCGGGTGGCTCTTGTTTCTGCCAGATAAGCCAGCCTTTGGATCTTTTATAAAGTATTCCATGTCGTCCTCTGAGTCTTGCACCGACGTATATGACTACACGATCATACCTGGCTTGAGGCTCTACGTCATGTCAGCTAGGCAGCGACCATGGAGTTCTGACCCTATTTGTGTTAGAATTCCACGTGAGGCAATGAATCAGGATAAGTCCGAAATATTTTTTCTCACTTGAGAAGTCACTGGTTATATCTACCTTCCTAGAGGAGGAAGGTTGATTCTTCTTGTAAAAGACATAAAGTCTGGTTGGAGGTTTACTTTATCGACTTGAGAACCAGAAAGTGTTATTAGGAAAGGACAGGTATTTACTTATATTGTTGGACAGTCAGACTGTAGTAGAGGAATAGCTATTAAATTCTCATTCGATTTCAGGCTGCGGTATGAAAATATAGGAAACTCTATATTAAGACGGTGGAACAAGTTTCGGGGTAACAATGCCAGTGAAATAGCTACTTTAGTAAAAAAAAAAACTTGAAGTTCTTGACCGTATGCCATTGTAAGGATCATATTTGCAAATGGGATCGGGAAGGATGATACTCCAGCAGCAAGGTAGTATAAATTTCGTGGCTAAGGCCTGGAAATATACAAAATTTTCCGCAATGTTTTCGTGCTCTTATTCTAGCAGGGACAGCGACCCGTATATCTGATCCCATCCTAATCTGATAATAGTCGTAGCGAAGAGGTTAGTTAGAGTAGCTTTCATTCGAGAGATTAGTTATGGCCTTTGGCCAAAAGTTTGAATACTATGAGATTAATTTCGTTTACGTGTACTTAAGTTCCTGCAGCAACTTGAGGAGTGATACATCAGTGTTGCAGAAGGAAGACGAGGAGAAATGTTGCAATGCACTCTACAATTTCTTATATCAAAGGTTTAGTATATTTTAAAATACTTTAGTAATATTTTTCACGCTTCGTGGTTGGATGGACGAAGAAACACACTATCAAGAGACGTATTGCTTTAGCTGCGTTAGACAGAGTTCAATGGGACGCTTTTAGACATTGAGTCAAGTTGATGGCAGCAAATATCGATACTATGGATCAGCAATGTAAAGCTGGTTGTGTTTTGCTCTTTCGTCACTATTTTTAACGAGTATTGCACTAATGAAATTCCTAAACTAAGTAGAGTATTTCCTGTGCAATTCACAAAATATTAGTCCTATGTTCTATAATAATGCATTAATT
>QYTT01061733.1:6612-16853 GCA_006980735.1 Dasypogon diadema
AAGTTAGAATTGCATTCTAATAGGAAAATGGCAGTAAATAAAGTTATTATGGGAATAAAATGTAGCATTTAATATTGTGTTTACCGTAGGGCCGCAAACATTAGGATTATACTCATTCAGATGTAAAAATTGTTCCTATCGTGAATAACCGCGCATACTTTTACCATGGATAACAAATTGTATACCTAAAATGTTAAGTAATACATTTACAAAAATAAGGTAAAGGCAGGAGACCTTATTCAGGTAGAAACAATGTTAAGCCTGAGAGTCAATTTTGGTTGATGCTTACGATATTCAAATTTTCAACCCATAAATTAATTGGAAGTTATTTGCAAAATAGATTAAAATATTTGCTACTTACCATCCATATGGTTTTTTACAGAAGGTGCCTTAAGATATTCCCTACATGATTCTGCCATTAATAACATTTTCTTGGATCCATTCACTTATTCACTTATCAACAACAATAATTATTTTAAAGTCTTAAGTAAAAATGTACACCAAATTCACTCCCACTGTAAACTAATTTTCTTTTAACACGTTTTGTCCGGCTATTCTCAACGTTGCACGGGGAATAACACACTAATTCGACATAATTTCGCTTTTTGCATTTGCCTTATGCAACTATTTCCACTTTACCAACCACATTATCAATTAAAAGAAGAAGAATTGTGAAGAATTAAAGTGAAATAAAAACATGTCTTTTTAATAGCTTATTAAAATAATTATTAAATCGAACTACTTTCCAAATAGGACCTGTTCGAAAACGCAGTGCTGCGTAACTTATGCAAAAACGATGGTGATCAAATTTTTCTAAATCTTTACTGCTACTTCCAGAATTTACGTTTCCAACTGATTCCTCGTATCAATTTTTCCAGAACAGGGGTATTGCTTAATGTGCTCTAGACAAAAAAAGCCCTAGACGTCAGATCAGGTAACCTTGGTGTTCATCTGACAGTTCCACCTCGACTAACTCCTAAATCAAAGGTTAGCAATCATACCTCCTCAAGTATTGAGAGTAGAGTTTTCCCGTAAAAACCTGCTTTTTTTAAAATAGTGAAATTTCCAGGAGAACATCATTCTGGATTCCTACCCATATCCAACTGACATAAATCTATCCCTTTTTTCTTGATTTGGGAATTTTCTTTTGTATTGTTCACAGAAAAGGACGTAGTAAAAGGTTGGCTTCGGGACTGCTTGTCTCGAAAACGAAAAGAGATAAGTGATTACCACTAATTACAGCTTTTTTCGAGAAATTTGCATATGTAAAAAAGGGTAAAAGAATTCAGGAATTTTGACTATGAAAATTCGTAGCTCCTAAACGGAGAGGAGTAAGAGGGTGGATAGGCAATTAGTTAAAAGCCGCTACTGTTCCCTACGATATCGTACTCGTACACATATCATATTTACTAAAAACTATACGGCCTTCATTGTAGGAAACGATCAGAAAAGTTTGCAGTGCTGTTATCTCGAAAACCCTTAGTATTGTTCCCCCTCCTCGTCCCTCATACAATTGTTTGATTTTCTGTTTGTCTCGTGAAGACTTATCACGCCCGATCGGTCACTTTAACTGTGATACCTTGTATAACAATAAATGGAAAAACTTTTAACCTACAAATTGTTATTTATAAAGCCCTAAAATTTGGAAAATAATATATAACATAAATATCATAGCAAATACTCCTTTATTCTGGGTACTACTAACCTTCAACGCGCACTGTTTCAGCGCAGTGCATTACACACATATGTTGCACTAGCCCAGTATTAAAATTACTTTGATAGCTCCCCTTAACCAGAAATTATATAGAAAATGCTGGTATAAGGAAAATTGGCTTATAAGTGTTTTGCAAGATATAAAGAAATACTTTAGACAGTTGGACATTAAATGGGTGCCATTCCGTCAATTTTCACCGTAGGAAAGTAAGTGAAGAAGACCTAATAAAGATGAAGTTATGAAAGAGTGGAAGTGAATGAAGCATAAAAAGAATAGCCCCTCCCCCCGTTTCCTCATCATCTTACGGTAGGGTAAGCGACGCAGGTTTTCGATTAACGGGAGGTGTCCTCACCATAAGCTTAATTTCCTCGTGTTAAGGGAATAGATAAGAAAAGGAATGATATAAATTAGGAAAATAGTAGTGATAGCAGAAAACTATTTTGTCTGAAAAGGATTCTTTCAGGGAAAACATCTTGTTTCGGTGCGGGTAAGATTTGAATGCGAAGCGCATCGGCAGAAACTGCTCGCGGCGCAGCTATATACAATTGATTGTGTGAAAATCACGGCTAAGGAAGGAAAAGGCGTACTTTGTCAAATGTCTGCTCTTGAACCTTGTTAGTGGTAATTGCGTAGGAGAAATGCATAGGGAACTGATGATGACAGAAATTGAGGCGAAGAGATAGGAAACCCTGTGCATTTGCACAAAAACTCTCTTTTACTTTTATTATTATAAAAGTTGTCCTTTCCTCGTCACACAACGGTAAGGTTCCCAGTGATTGTTTTAGAAGGAAGTGTACCAAGTAAGCCTAGTCCACTTTATATGCAAAGTAAAACTTACTTTATACTATATTATTTTCTTTATAATTTAGTTCAAATCGCAATTAATACAAATTTGAATCATATCAAATTTCTTGTAGAATAAAGTAGGCTGAAGTTCATGTATGTACGAATAAAAATCTTGCAAGTGAAATTTTCAGCCATGCAATTAAAATTCTGTATAAAGTCATGTATATTTTATATGTATATATTATTGTAATATGAGAGCTTCGCGGTAAACTAAACTACCACTAAATCCGCCCTCTGCAGTAACATCACCCTTTAACGTATGATATGGTGTCAACCAAATATATTATGTAACATTTAAGAACCTGAAAATAATTTTTAATAAACTGGGTGCGACTGGTCTACCCACACTGTCAACTTCCCATTTGACTATTTTGTCGTGCTTTTGAAAGTTTAATTGTTACATAAAAAAACCGCCAATTCAAATTTTTTGCAAACCTTATCAGGTTTTTATTATGTAATTGTGCGTCGAATGACATCAGTCCGGAGTCTATATAATTTTTTGTTCTCGAGATATTCAAGACGATAAAAAGTTCGTGAACGTAGAAAAGAACGAACGTATGAACGTACATAGCAACCTCGAAACATGGAGATATATCGAAATTTTCAATCCGAAAAACCGGACTCAATACAATGGCTTTCAAATGGGAAGTTAAAGATTTTTTGGACTAAGTGATATATATTTTCTACACAGTTTTAGGTTTGTTACAAGCACGTTAAAAAATGTATTTAGGAGTAAACTGCTTATGTAAATAAGGAATGCTTTTCTGCATATACATAATATATGTACATTTAATTGTAAAAAAATATTTGACGTGATAAATATTTACGCATAATTCACCTACGTGATAAATGTGCAATCTACGTTTGTTATCACGCTTCATGAATGATTTCTCTTCAAATCAATTTTAAATGGCACTTTCCTTTAAAAGTATTCAGGAATTCATTTTGGTATACATACGAGGAAGAAAATTCAGTGTATAAATAAAGACACTGCATGAAATCTTCTAAATGTTAGTCACCATCGTACATATATATATTATATTGAAAGTCAATTTTTACAATCATAGCGGAAATATATTTTAAAGGGCTTATGTTACACTTACATGTCGATATTGAGAAATGTGACTTACATCAGTTTCAAAATAAACGGCTCATATGTAAAAGAAGTACTCTTTTGAATTCATTAATTCAAACAAAATTCATTAATTGCATAGTTGACTACATACATAAAAATTGCATTCGACCGCAAAACTGAAATCTTGAACAGGCCTATACTATACAATACAGTATTGCCTTCTTTATGTTACAGGCCTGGGCAGCAAAATCTTTAAATGTGTAAAAGAAGTACAATTCGTACTTTATTTTACATTGATTCTTATGGGAATATAAAAAATTATTTCATTTAATTCTCCTTTGCGCCAAAAGTATAAGGCCTGTGAAAGAAACTAAGATACTATTTAAAATCTTGAAGCCTTAACAAACTAATGCTGTAAAAATATTTCGACCTAATAAAAAATTAAAATTTTTCCTCTTTTTCTAAAATTTGGTTCAATTCGGAACATTCATACCAAGTTAAGCGAAGAACTTGAAAGCTCTATTTGTTCACTATATGTTTGAAGTTGTTACGTGTGTACTTATGAGTGAATAAAGTTTTCCAGTTCATGACTTGACTTGGTATGAATGTTGCGTAAAGAATCAGATCCATGTGTTGCATACTTATCGGCGGCAACACCAAGTATGAAACATATTAATGCCATTTTTCAGTTAATTCCCATACAAATTAGACATTGTGACGTCATGATAAATGGATATTTATCTATCTCTTTTGATTTAGTAGATCCTTAAAAGTCAAACTTACTGAGTTAAATTGGATTTGAATATTGCCGCAGGGGTATAGCTTTATTTTACGAAAAGCTCGTTTGAACGGATAAGGACAAAATTGCCATAGTTTAAAAAACTTCATACAAAAAAAACGTGGTCGGTGGAAACACAGGGTTTTCTTAGCATCTGAGTTTGTGGGAGCAATCGGGAGAATGAAATGAAAAAAATTTTAGTGAAACTGTTGAATCCTATTTATATTATTATGATTATCGATTATCCTACAAATTGACACATAAAAGTCAGCGCGTGGAACTCACACTCTGGCTTCGTTAATATAAATAGTTTAAAATTTACCATCACTTGAAATTTACATTTCTCGGTCCTATTAAATGTTTCAGAAAACAATTTTGACTAACTTTAGTTAAAATTGAAAATGTTTACTTTGATTTTTTATATCTTTTCTTTAATAAATAATTTTAAAACTGGTGAAGCAATGGGGGCGAATTTACAACATACGATAAGTTTTCCAACACATACGAAAATGCTTCCATATAGTGTACGCAGAGTTCGTACGTGAAACCGGTGGAGACTCTGTTAAAAATAACCATCCGTAAAGTGCACATTACCTTAGAAAGCACACCATTCTCATAAAAGATGACGTCGATGGACAACCCTACTACATCCTTACAAAAAGGTGTCACCCTTAATGAGATGGCTTTTCATTCAAAAGATGCCTTAAGATTTTTGAAAACGACAAAACCGACCAAAGTGAGCGAGGAAATAAATCTATCTCTGCACGGGAGGCGTAGTTTTCATTAAGGAAAATACATAGCCAGCCGTCATCAAAACATTACTCAGGAAATAATAACTTAGTTTGAGTGGTGATCTTGAAAATTACAAACAGATGACTTGCATTAAAAATTGTTAGGTAAATATTTCACATACCATAATGTTGGCACCTACTTACATTTTTTTAAATGTTTGTGGAATCTTCAAACTTTTCAATAATGAGTCGCAGTCGACCAGAAGGAAGCAGTCACTGTGATAAGTGTAAATGTCATCCAAATAAAATACATCTTATTTACTAAATTAAGTCGTTTTACAAACATGCATTGTGCTTAGTGTTTTGCAGCTGGTTTTACTTAAATCGGTATCTAAGAATAAATTGTTCGCTTTCTTCTTACTCATTTCAGATTGTACACATCCTCGACGTCAATTTAATCGATATATCGATTGAAATATACTCTACGGACTTTTTTAATTTATTAAAAATCAACGATAAATTTCACTTACAATATCTCATCAATAACGTTAAGCTTCTAAATTTTAATGCAGTCCCTCCGGTCCGTGTTTCCTGCAAAAAAGTTTTGCTGAATTTAAATCTTCTGATCTCAAATTAAAAGCATGCAGTGAAATGTGAAACAAAGAATATGCGTCCTTGCTTTTGGCCAAGAAAAGTAAAGCTGAACATACTTTTAGCAGTTAAGGCCTTTGAATAAATGTTACTTTCTGCAAGCTTGCAATCTAAACAATAATGCCCAAATTTACGAGAGTTCTAAATCTACTTTTGCTTATCTTCTAATCATTTCAAATGAATGTTCAGCGAATTTAAGAAGCGGCAATAAATCTGTCAGTTTTAGCCCTTTAGATAGTAACAAACTGTAATTAATTTTGCTTATGCCTCAGTTAAACTTCCAGCAGGTACTGGGATTACCTTAATTTCGAATTCTTTGGTGATTCGTTTCTGTGAAGTATCATACGATTTTGTGTTTGAGTTCCTTTCTACTATAAATTTTATAGTCCAGTGGAGAAAATTTAGTAGAGCTTCTAACTCTAAAGCTGACGTACGGAATCCTCAAAGTTGTAAATTCGTGTCTGTTATCGCGGCTGGAAGAAAACGAATACACTAGAATATATGGCTAAGAGTAGAGTGCTTTATATCTACACACCACGTTAATGCATTGCGATTTTTTACAAATACTCTATCAGCACTTAGCTATAATAATGGTCATTCATTATTGAGATTGCCTGAATTATTAAAGGAACTTGCAGTAATTAGAAAAGATTTTCACAAAAATTTCACAGCTTCAGCTTTATTCTGATGCTCTGTTGGATATCTTATTATTTTAGAAACAACGAATTATTATTAAAGGTAACGAGGGAAATAGCTGCAATTTCCCCCTTATAAAAGATATGTCAAAAGGGATGAACAAATAACTGATTACGGGTCTCTTTTAAGGGTTCAAAAGGTTAGATGATAACTTAAGTTCCCCAAAGCTATTTATAGAAATAAAAGCGAGAATAAAGTTATTTCAAGAGGTCGTTGAGGAAAAATTGAATTGCTATTTAGGTCGATTTTAAAAGCTTTTCCAAATTAATAAATTACACTGAATGAGTACATTTATTTAAAGCTCGATGTTTAGAGGAAATCATCATCCTAATGGTAAACCTCATAACTTACTATTAGAAAATCTTACAGAAAGGAGAAAATATTACTTTATCTAAACAAATGTTAAGCAAATTCAATTCAAAATATTAATTTACTCAAATAATAATAAATGTACAGAATTAAAAAATAAAATATTTTAAATGTGTATATTTGTTGAGTTGTGTCAACAACGGTGAGCAGGACTTCTCCGGGATTAACTACTGAGCTATATCTTGTGAACAACACTTTTAATGATTTTTCAATATCGGCCGAAAACACGAAAACATTTTGGAACACTTACCTTTACAAATAACCTTCTGAATGTGTAGTCAATCGTTTAGAAGCAACTCACCACTCCACCCTAAACTTCAGTAGAACCGAAGTGCAATTCGTATACACAAGCATAAACTAGATATCTTTCTGAAGGAAATAAGAGTATAATACATATATGGATCTTTCTGAAATCTCAACTGACATAGAAAAGCTACCTATAAAGAACTCGGCCTGCGAAACTAGAAAAAGACAGGTCCAAGGTGGTTGGTAATGCATGCAATAAGGCACGAAAAAGATCTTTTGCCTGAAAGATGTCAGAAAGTGGCTTTGCAGTAGAATTTTGTTATATTTACATTTCATTTAGATGTGGACATTGAAATTTGGATGAAAGATATAGGAGAAGTACTAATAAAGCGAAAGATTGAACCCCGTATGAATTTTTCGAAAATGGATCGGTTGAACTTGAAGAGAAAATACGACAGTTAGATTAGAGAATGGGAGAAGAAAAGAAATGGTTTAATAGATGTCCGTCTGTCTGTTTGCCTGTACGCAAGTAATCTCAAGAACGCCCTAATCTAGAGACTTAAAATTTGGTACACAGAAATTGGCTAATTTGGACAACTTCTTCATAGGACTGCCATATGAAACCTCCAGGTATGTCAAATAGAAAATCGATATTCTCCTTCTAGAACCAGAACGCTTTGAAGTAGATGTATAAAATTCAGCACGCTACGTTTAGGGTATAACATAATTGGTCTAAACCAATTATAGCTTCTTTCCATTTTTATTTTATCCGCTTGCTTTTTAATAATTGAGTTTCCCTTCTAACCCAGAAGGCGCCCTTCTTAGCGAGGTGCCAAGAAACGTTTACCCATCTCCGCATAAGCGTTCACACATTTCAGAGAAATGCGTTAAGATTGGGCTCCCCGACAAGCATGCAAAATTATTAGTACGGTTAACCCAATTAAGGACAAAAGAAATCGTTAGTAGGTTAAACAGCAGCCCAGGAAGCATTAAGTGTTAGCACCAAGATAGTTACAAGACCACATGGAGACGTTTCTTAAGCACATTCTTAGACACATTCAGGTCAAAGTGTTCCGCAATGCGGTTCACGGCCATATACATGCGGTTAATAGGTTCATGCCTACCGTAGTTAGTTCTGGAAAAGTTAATGTGCAGGAGAGGGACACCCCTCAGGTTGCGAGTGTTAGCCGTGAAGGATACCCTGCCCCGAAGCTCCGAAGAGTCTACATTATCGTTCAAGAGCTGGTGAATGAAAACTATGTCGGCAACTTTGCGTCGACTCTCTAGAGAGGCTAGGCTAATGAGTTTTAAACGCTCGCGATAAGGCGGGAGAATCAAAGGATCGTCCCAAGGCAAATCCCGGAGTGCAAATCTAACGAATCTGCGCTGAACCGACTCAACGCGATCGACGTGCACGGCATAGAATGGATTCCATACCTGAGACGCGTGCTGAAGCAATGGTCTGACGAATGAGCTGTATAATGTTAATGAGACCCGACGGTCAGAGAACTCCCTAGACCAGCGCATAATGAAACCAAGCATGGAATTACCCTTACACACTCTGTGGTTAATATGGGAAATAAAATCGAGCTTTGAGTCAAGCCTCACGCCAAGGTCGACAACAGAGTGCACGCGAGGGATGTTGGCCGTGGCAAATACATAGTCATAGCTGATAGTATCACGCTTCCTAAAGAATGACATAACCTCGCACTTACCAACATTGAGCTCCAAGTTATTGTGGCCACATCAGGAATGGAAAATATTCAGGTCCTCTTGAAGAGAAGCACAGTCGCCAATGTCATTGATGAAGGAGAAAATCTTCATATCGTCAACATAAATCAATACATTAGAATGCCTCAGGAGACGCACGATATCGTCAATAGTAAGGACAAAAATAAGAGGACCTAGATGACTACCCTGAGGCACACCAGACGTAGCCCTTATGATTCTAGACCGAACACCGCGAAAGAGTACCTGATACGACCTATCAGACAGATATGACTGAATCCATCTCAAGAATAGATCTGGAAAGCCCAGTTTCCGTAATTTAAATATAATAACAGAATGCGACAGTCTGTCGAAGGCCTTGCTAAAGTCTGTATAAATGTAATCGGTTTGTAAATTATTTCTAAAACCACATATTGTCTTAGAGGTAAACTCCAATAAATTTGTTGTAGTGGACCTGCCTGAAACAAAACCGTGCTGATTGGGCGAGAGAATATTTTTACATTGCGGGGACACCTGAGAAAGAACTATCGACTCCAACAATTTGGGTATGTAGGACAACCTCGCGATCGGTCTATAATTAGAAATCTCATTCCTACTACCTTTCTTGTGAATAGGAATAATGAAGGAGTTCTTCCACAGTTTAGGGAAACATCCACCACTGAGAGACCTCTGAAAGAGAATGCGAAGGGGGACAACCAAGGCATCGGAACAAGACTTGATCACTGCAGGGGGCACGCCGTCAGGACCCGAAGTAAAATCGAGGGCCAACTCATTAATATGGGAAAGAATGAGTTCATCCGAAACTAACGGAGATATGTCAGCTGCACACGAATGGCTGTCAATGTGCGCGAAGTTATCTATATCCGGTTCGAAGTTGGAAGATCCGAATGCACCTTCAAAAAATGTGGCAAACATGTTACAGATCTCATATGGATCATTGCTAAATTGCCCCATAGAGGACATGGATGTGGGGTAATTGTCAACTTTCCTCTTAGTGTTGACAAATTTGTAAAAGGTACGCGGATCAGTGAATAAATTATCGCGAATGTTAGCAATATACTCCTCGTAGAGTACGGAAGAAAGTGTCTTGAACTCGTTGAAGCAAGCCACAAACCGCTGGTGGTCCGATGGGTCCCCAGTCCTGAGAAAGGCCTTCCAGAGTTTGTTCCTCCTATTCCGCAGGATCCTCAGCTAGCTGTTAAACCAAGGGGGTGAGGCTGCAGTCGACCTTTGACGCTCGAAAGGAACACAGGCGGTAAACACCTCAAAGATCTTGGCGTAAAACATACTAACGTCCACATCAATATCACCACTACAGAGCAAAACACCGAAATCGATAGACGAAAGTCTATTCGACAAGACAGCAAGGTCTGCTTTTTTAAAGTTAAAGAAGAAATTCCTCTCAGT
>QYTT01061972.1:0-10661 GCA_006980735.1 Dasypogon diadema
TTATTCATATTCATCTATCACACAACTTGTGTTTCAATTAAATTAAACTGCATTGAAGTAATTTTACGTTAATTTTTGTAGGATAATCGATAACTTCGTGGAGTATGGTACACTCCAGGACCGTAGACACGAGTTGCCAGGTCCATCTATTACGGTGACTACACCAGAGAAGATCAACGAAGTTGAGAATTATTTCAAACAAAATCCAAATGATTCGATTCGGAAAGCTGCTCAAGCATTAAAAATAACCAAATCATCATTACACAACATTTTGAAATATTTTTTAAAGTTTCATCCGTATAAAATAAGCACTCATCAATTGTTAACTGAACATGCCATGACGAAACGCATCGAATTTTGTAACACTATTACGGGAATGTTTGAAGCCGAAGAACTTAATGAAAAAATGATTATTTATTCCGATGAAGCACATTTTTGGATGAATGGGTACGTAAACAAGCAAAATTACTGGGGGTTACATAAAAAATCATTGTTACGCTAAAAACCCCAGCACAGTAGAAGAACTGATCGCGGCCATCCAGGAAGTGGTTCGCGGCATTACGAACGATATGTTGGACACAGTTTTCAAAAGAGAATTGATTTTTGTGCACAATCTAAAGGTTCGCACTTCGAAAATATCTATCATTAATCACTGTACTTTTTCGTTATTTTTATAAGATGTAATAAATTGACATAAAAAAAATATTTGACTCGGTTTTATTTATGTGCATTTAAAACTGCAGAGTTTCCTGTATTTAAAGCAATTTGGCTTTTATGATTCTGTGCACGTGTTTTGAAATGACAGTCGATTAGTTTCAGCAACTTCCTATTGGACACCCTGTATTATTATTATTATTTGAACAAGGGTAAGGGGTAATTTGTCGCTAGCTGATGTGAACGATTTGTTGCTGAACTGGTACATGTTACCAGACAAAAGATCTTGAAGATTGTATCCCCACTATGGAATTGTAATAAAGATTAAAAATACTATAAACATATACGGAATAAAACAAATTTTCCTTCATTCAATTTTTTACTTCACAAAAAACTACACAAAGTACAATATATTTGTTTCGAACATTGTGAAATTTTTTGAACTTTTGTAGATCCTTTATATATTTAGTTCTTAACAACAAAATTAGTTTTTTACTTCACTTAGATTTATAGTCATTTTTACTAACATTGAAGTTAAAAAAGTGGGATCAGAATTTCTAAGTTTTCTGTTGTTTTGGCACGTTTTACACATGAAATCATAAGGAAAAGATTGCCGGTTGCATGGAGAGAGAACGAGATGAAAAGAATTTTATATATTACAACATTTTCATATAATATAAACCTTCACATACTTACGGACATTAAATTTAAGAATGAACATTTACTTATTTCGAAAATATTAACGAATATTTTTCGTTTATTTGCTTTGTGAACATCAATTTTAAATGTGTGCAAACATCAGTTCTTAAAATGTATTTACTAAAAAAATATTTGCAAATTGCAATGAGTTTATGCTTGATATTGTAGAAATAGAATTCATGTGAATTAATATTTTATGACTGAGATTATATCCATCAGGAATTATAATTGAAAATAAATTTAGGCTTTACATTCTCGAAAAAAGAATGAGAATGGTTGATTACCGGTACACGTTTTTGTATGAAATCTTCTGAATGCTCTACTTATAAGCTAACAAAGATTAAATCTGCGCTTATATATTAAAATTCGATTTTAAGAAGGATCTGAAATGGAAAAACATAATTCCATAGCCTGGGACGAGACCATAACAGATGACCAATTAAAAGACGGCGTCGTTGATTAATGTATTAAAAATATTGATAAAATCCAAATACCTAGGCACTACACACCTTCTTTACTACTACATTGGCCTACACATTCCAACTAGTTTCTGTCAAATGATACAATGCTCATTAGTTGGAACCAGAAGTATAGTAGCACCATTAAAAATGGTATCAATTTCTAGAGTCAAATTAGGAGCTTCCAGGCTAGACGCAAGAATTACGGGTCTTTCAATATAAAACCATTTAATTAGGGACTATTCGAGTTTATTTTGAACATATTCCACGACAATTTTCTGTTGGCTTAATTCTAATCTACAAAATTATCGACAATTAATCGCTGAAATTTTAGAGTTGATTAGTGTAAATGACTATAGATATGTTTCCACAAAATTAAATGCCGTCGACAAGGTATTGTAGATGGTTTTTGGGACCAATATATCTATCTCAAACAGATGATAAGAAGCTTCAAAATTTATTTTATCAGCTTGTTTAAATTTACAAGCATGAATCTTAAGTGGGAGCAAAATGAATATTCCACCAAACAAAAAGACGGACTTTGCTTTGAATTGGTTCTCCAGTGGAGAACTATTGTTTTCTTCTCACAGAGAATCCATTTCTCATCTCCCGTTATGACACGATCAAAAAACTATTCTTTTTTTTATATCGGTTTATGAGAAAACTGCATCTGGAAGATCTTTGGAATTTGTTCTCATCAGGAACCCATACACCGGCATGTTGAAACTTCCCCTGAGCTTAGGCTATACCTTTAGAAAAAGTGGTTGAATCTGAGAATTTCGAATTTTAGAAAATTTAAAAATGAAAGTTGAAAAATTTCTTCCGTTAATTAAGTTCTACCGAAAGCAAAATTTTGATAATGGAATTTGCTAGCGAGGTGCCAATTAAAAAATTTAGAACTAAACAAACGAACAACTTTGTATAAATAAATACTATTACTTTGAACTTCCTCAAGTTTAGAAAGAAAAAAATCCCAAAATTGAAATTTTCCCCTGCGTAGTCACAGGATAGGGCCTTACGTGTACTTGTACGTGAGCGAGGCTAATCTCAAAGTAAATTGTACGTCGAATGTGAACTCCATAAAGGAAAATGGAAGCCAACTCATACCAGAATTGTGTTACATTCTATCACGCCAGCATGTCAAAAACATTACTTTTAACTAACATTTTCAGAGACAATCACTTGATGATTTACACAAAATATCTAACGTAGATATTACTATTATTATTAATTTAGCGTTTTGTTCATTTACAACATAAATTTTACTTTGTTAGTGGATGAAGGCTACTGAGAGCCTCCAGCTTATCCAATTAAACCTTACGCTCTTCCATCTGAAGGAGGTATAAAATGAAACGAATTATAAATTTACACACTAATCCTGTTCTGACCGTCCTCAGCTTAAGATAACCATCACCAGAAAATTATATTCACATCCAGATGGGAAATTTGCGCTGTGTTTCATTCCGGGAGATGCGACCCTTAATTTAATCTGGTAGTGTTTGGCTTTATCAGATACACGATCTTCCTCTTGGACTACCCAGGCCAAACTACCGACCAAACCTTTTTTGACAACCAACTTAGATAGGAATGAGAAATGGGTTCTTCACGGATTGGTTGAAGTGAGCGAAATTTCGGAGTAGAAGCTGAGAATCTGAGAACTGACAATCAACAGAACCAAAACAGACGGCTCTATTTGCTTACTGCTTACGGGGTACTTATGCGAAGAGTTCAATTGTTCCACCATGTGGAAGTCTATCATTTATTTAGAAATAAAGCTTCAGGCGGCAACAGATCCTTTAAATTATTCTAGGTTTCTTCAAAGAGGGCCCGCAGAGTTGTCGGTAAGAAGAAGGTAAATACGTCTGTGGCGGCAGCAATACGACGACCTCGATCTGATTTGACTAAAATTTAATTCTACAAAAATCGACTGAAGTGAGTTGAGGCCGCAAATGGGCCAAGTGGTCATGCACTCGCCGGTGTGCAAGTGGGGGAACCCAAGGAAAACAAAAAAAAACTGGCCAAGTGCGAGTCGGATTCGCGCACGAAGGGTTCCGTACCATTATCGGCAAAAAAATCATGTCTGTTGTATGGGAGCCCCACTTAAATATTAATTTTATTTTATTTTAATTATTTATTTTTAAAGTGAATAATATAACTCAATATTCTGTGAATATTTCAAGCGTCTACCTGTTGCCGTTATCAATATCGAGCAAAAACGAGCAAAAAAATCACGTTTGTTGTATGGGAGCCCCCTTAAATATTTATTTTATTCTGTTTTTTAGTATTTGTTATTATAGCGGCAACAGAAATACATCATCTGTGAAAATTTTAACTGTCTAACTATCACGGTTCATGAGATACAGTCTGGTGACAGACGGACGGACGGACGGACGGACAGCGGAGTCTTAGTAATAGGGTCCCGTTTTTTACCCTTTGCGTACGGAACCCTAAAAAAGGCAAGAAAGAAGAGGAAAACTAAATAAGTTTATGATATAAATAGTGTAAATGAAGTCGAAACATAGTATGTACATAGCATTTAAATTCTCAAGCGTGAATCTAGCATAAAAGTATTAAGGTGTCTTCCTATGGTGCTCCTAAAAAAAGGTAAACCTTTCCAAGACAATCAAGATATAACAATATGTCTAATATGGTTCACAGTCATCTTCTAGCAAGTCAGGCTTATACACAAGACCCTTTATTGTAAATCGAAGAAGATCGCCGCAAGAGTCAGAAGAGAAGTTTCAATAAAAACATTTCCGTAAAATGGTGACAAGTTCTCTCTGTCAATATTTGTTCGTTAAAAGTATTCAGATCTAAAGTGCAGGCGAGTTCAGTAATAAAATGTATTGCTCATGCAAAGCAATCAAATCTGAAACTTGGTAAACCTTTCCATTTCCACTTCACAAAAAACGAACTTCTTTCAAATCATATTTCGAAATTTTGAAGAAATTTATTTTGTTTGTGTGATAAATGTTCTTAAAGAATTTTTTCAGTCATATTTTAATTAGTGTCTACTAGGAGACCGCTGTGCAATTGCACAAATTGAAGGTATATGAGTGACATAATACTTTTGTATGTTCCCTCAATTTACACCTTAAATTTCAAAGCGCGTTTTTTTCAGAGGTGTCCCCTGCCTAATCCTCCCATGCAAGGAAGCAGTAAAAAGACACTTACAAAATATTTTCCATGCAGAATAATGAAATGAAAAAAAGTTCCAATAAATCCATGTATTGCATACTTAACGGTGGCAAACACCGAACTTAACACCAAAGTTACCCAGGAACGCAACCCCAAAGTAATGAACACAATCCCGAACTGATGCGGATCAGTGTTGCCATTATAAAATTTCAAGAAAAGCTCGATGAAACTCCATATAAAAAAAAGTGGCTGAAATACGGAACCGGGAGCTTTCTTTGTATAATTAATATATAGATTACTGAACGCTCATTTTGTTCAGTAGTTGACCAAAAGATGTGATTCTGTTAAAACATAACAAATTGTGAAAGTATTTTTTATTTTTATTAGGAGCTAATACCAATTGATCTCTCAATAAGTGAATTAAAATGTAAAAAATTACTTAGTATTCGAGTTGAAAGTATGATAAAACTGGAATAGAATGTGATTGAGAATTCTGTAAGTATACTGTGGTATTGCAGTCGAAATATGTTTTTAGACATACCAAAAGAATTCCAGAAATTATCCTACGTTAATTACAGTTTATTAACTTCTTGGAATTTCTTTGAAATTCTGGAAGTTGTTTGCCCTCCATTCCTTTGTTATATCAAAATATATTATTAATTTATACTGTTTATATGTATTAAGAAATATATTGCATTATAGAAGGAATCTAGCTTTATACGTCATTACACGAAAATTTATGAGATTTTACGATCTTGGAAGCAACAATCCTATTTTCAAGGTTTAGTGTTGAAAATCATCATAAGAAAAAATATATAAATTTAAATATACGAGTTAGATATTATTCCTCAAAATTATAATGATTCATGGGAACCAAAGTTCGGCAGATTATAAAATATCAACGTGCACTTTTATCACAAAATGATGCATTTCATGATCACATAACTCGGCAAGTAAAAATTGCTTAGTCTTGTTTTGTTAAACTTTTAAAAAACTAAATAAAAGGTACATTGGAAACGTAAATTTCGCGTACATTCTAACATATATAGGTACAAACTATTAATTTCATGCATAAACGGCTATTTCTGTGAGAATATGGGAAATATTGCACATTAAAGAAACATATGTTGTGCCACTCTGGTAATATTGCTTGAAAAGTCAAATATAGTTTATCAAAATTATATACATATAATGAGAAGATTTCGACAGTTATACTCTCGTTTTCAATGTACTTATATAACTAAAAAAAAAATTAAAAAATGTTCAATTTTCTTAATCCCAAAAATTTATCTAAAAAACTAAAACTTAAAAAAGAAAAGGAAAGTAAAAAAAATTAAAGGAATGACCTTCAGTAGTAGTAAAAATAAATCTTATTCTTGAATTACACCTTAAATCTTAAAATCACTGAGTGAGCTAGGCAAGATGAGTATTTAGATGAAAAATATCGTGAAATAATTTCTTTGGTATGGTTGTCTCAGTTAAAATGGAAACAATAAAAAGTACACTTTTCACTGTTTAACTTAAGAGTAAGTTTCTTATAACTAATCGCATCCATGTAATAAAAAGTATTTCTTTGGCTAAATTCATTAGAATAACTTATGAAATTTGTGAACTTAACATTGTGATGGGATTCCCTGTGTAATGGAATTTTCAAGTACTATATGAAACTCATCTAATGGCTCCAGTATTTGAACTAAGAATGTCAAAAGTCCTTTACGGCGAAGGAAACTTTGTTCTTCGTACATCTCCTGTGTTACTTTTGTAGCTGCAACTGGTGCTAACATTCTGTGCAATAAATGTTCCCTATAAAAAAGAAAATGATTATTCCAAAGATATTAATGTTAATTTTAAGCAAATGCATGCTTCAAAACTTTTCACTTAAACTAATCTTTCCATTTACCTAAACCCTTTCATTACCCTTTTGGACACAACTAAAATCATCAAAATATTATCAATGAATAATAATAATTTGTGATACTAAAAAAATATTAAAGAAAGAGATAGCATAAAATACACATGCAATTTCTTACATCTTTACTCATTGCGATTCCATTATCTCTAAATAGTTAAACATTAAAATCCTACCGTTCTTCAAGATAAAGACATTTCATTTTTTGGTCGTCTTGGTTTGTATTTCAGTCTAACGCCATAAAATAAAGAACACCACAGGCTTTTAAATCAGTCTCTATCCACTTTCCTGGCCCTTTTCATTTAGGAGCTACGAATTTTTAAACTCAAAATTTTGGCATTTTTTATCATTTTCATATAAATACACAGATTTTTCGAAAAAAAAGCTATAACTGACTTGCACTTTTCTACATACCTAAATTGGAGCCCTCATAAGTTTCTGATGAACTTCTTCTCATCACAGAATATAACGGCTTTCAGTTGCTTAGCCCACATTATATGCCTCTTTGGGAATTCAAAACAAGCGATCTTTAATTGTTTTAATAGTGATGTAAGGTTATTGAAAACCGCACATGGAGAAGCTTCAAAATTTGCTACATATGACGTTTCCTCACGGGAAAATCAAATTTAACAACAATTTCGGAAGAATGTAAGTGATTTTTTGTTGCTTCTGTTAAAATTTGATTTCATAGTCTCCTAACAAAAAAATCAGTTAGCTCCTGAGGTAGATAGGGAGGCTTTATTCTCGACTGTTTGCCCAGCGATGGTTCGCCCGAATGCAATACACTGTGAAGTGTTTGTTGCTTATAGCATAGATTAAGGAAAATGGGTGCTATCGGGCTAGCCAGAATGACAATATCATCCGCGTACATCAAACGTCTATACCCATTTCCATCAAAGTGCTCTTCTAGATCATTTAAAAATAGACTAAACAGCAACGGACGTGGTAGATGGTTCTGCTGTACATCGGCACATTAAATAAATTTAACAAGCATTCACCACTTCACACTATAGCTCTGGTTGCAGTACATAAATCGTTTAGTATCCGAACAATTTAATTAGTCACACCCATATCCATATGCTTGTAGAACACCTCGGTTTACTAAAGCAAATGCGGTGCTAAAGTCAACGAAAAACTACTAGAGTTCACTTTATTTCTTACAGTTTTACAACAATCGCGACTTTCTTCGGTTTTAAGACGTTCATACCTACGGTATAAGTTTTGCTTGTTAATCATCCTATTTACAGCAGGGGAAAACCATAAGCAGCCACAAGAATTTAGTCTTCGAGTTTTGTATGGCGCATATTCCTCAAGAAGGTATTTGATTTGATCATAGAAAAAAGCCATGATCAGGTGGCATTTGATAAAGCCGCTCCCAAGTTAGGGTTGAGCATTATCCCCCTGACTCATCCACATCCATATTTTTAAAATCTCTGGAAGTAATTTCTCAATACTGAAGTCAGGATCCAATCAAATATTGAAATATTTCAATGGGGCTCTGCTTCGGCTGCGTGGGTATGCCCCAAATAACTAAATCACTAAGGCGCCCCAAAGCTGTCCTTCGCAGATCTCACCACGGATTTTCAAACAATCATTCAATCATTTTATTTTATTCAGAGAATCCTCTATAGCAGTAAGGCGATCATTATAAGGCTTTAGGATGGCCTCAATTTAGGAGTAAAACTCCATTTCTCGTTCTTCTTGCAGCTTTTTCATCTGATCAAGAATTCTCTCAAGGTCTGTCATAGCTACCGGGTTGGAAGGCTTAGACATAGATCTAGTAGCATAAGATGTACTGTTGTCTCACTTCGACCTATTCTCTTTATTCGCTTCCGTTAAGGTCTCGGAAGAGTTAGGTGTAAATGGCATACTTTACCACTGTTATCAAATATCCGCTGGAAGAATACTAAATGAAATTGGTAGTAAAATATCACAACACGAATAGCATAAACCAGCAGTCAGGAAATACAGAACAGCCAAAGACGGAACCCCAAAATGAGATTGCAAAAATCAAACACAACTCGGAACTGCTAAAATATTAGGAAATGCGGGAGAAAAACTCAGCACGTGACCCAGCTTAAGACTCATAGTCTCTCTCTCTGTGTGAGAGCGCTTGGAGTTTTTGAGGGACGAGTTTTGCTTTCTATTTATGATGATATCTGATAAACTGGTGGAGAACGCAGGCGGAAAATGAATCAATTATGAGATGGTTTAGACATCAATACCGTGGCTTTTGAAGGAAACTCTGAGAATTCCAGGAAACACAGAAGGCCTCGTTTACGATGGTTTAATGACACGAAAAGGGATCTTAGGGCGTTACAGGTCCCTGATTGGCGGAAGAGAGGCGGAAATCACAACCTCTGAAGGAGTGAAGCTTGAAGTGGCTAGAAATTTTCAAGGATGGAATTGAGCCAGTGAGAGTTTTTGATGAACACAAGATCATATGGTATTAAATATTTTTTACATCGTTACAGAAAACGTAACGCATTCTTTACAATGAATACTTTAAATTTAGGCAGTTTAAAATATTCAACCTATTACCGAAGAAAGGAGAATCAGATCTACCCTGCCTCAGGCAAAAATTTTACCAATGCCAACGTTTAACGATTCAATCGATCACTATTAGTAGTGTGTCCACGAGAGCCAGCAAGTGTTTCAAATTAGTATGATATTTTAAGGATGCTATCGTTTGCGGAAATTAGAATGAATTGGAGGTGAGGGGCAACAGGTCATTATCATGTTACGACTTCTGTGACTCACTAAAAATTTCTTCTAGTGCTTTAAGATATAAGAATAGTGCCTAAACAACAACTGATTACACAGAGGATACGAAATTTCTTTCCAATACTGGCGGTTAACGTATTAGTAAAAAGTAGACGAAAAAATCAGGATACAAATCTATGAGAACGACGAGAATTTATAAGCTCACTGAAAATTGGAACGGAGGAATCAGCATTACATCTAGTACGGACATAATATTCACCGTCTCGAGCCGATGTAGAAGGATCGAGTCGAGAGACAAAAAAATTCTTCGAGATCTGCGCATTTAAGAATTATAGCAACGAAATTACTGCAGCTCGCAAAAGTGTTACTTTATAAGAGTTCTGGTAGCAAAATCAAATTAAAACTTGATATGCTATAATTTTTTACTTGTTTTAGTTTCCATTCTTTTCTTGTAATATTTAATCTCCTCTTGTGACGACAAATTGTTAACTAGTTGTCAGGTGTTTAAGTCGATTGAAAGGGTCTAGTCTGTAAGTCGGATTCAATTCAGCTTTTACTTTGTAAAGATTGATATCAGGTAATCAATAATTCTGATATACATTAAAATATGTAGACATGAGCATAATCATTTACATCAGTAAGAATTGGATAAACCCTATTTAAAATATTTAACCTGTTAGTTTTCGTTAATATTGAATTAGTAGCATTACGTCTTTATTCATAAGACCTATTTTGAATGTGTTGGTGCAGAAGATCAGAAATTGTGGCAAATATTTAAAACTTTTCTATTTTTGAGATTTAAGTGGAGCACGAGAACAATACGAAGGGACTCAATACATTTTTTTTATTCTAATAATTTACGGAGCAAATAAGGAAGAATTATGAATTTCATGCATTTTCCTAAATCATTTCTTATTTCTAGAACTTACCTCAAACTAAGGCAAATAAATAACTGAAATTTTCCATCTTTCCCTAAAGTACTGGTCACAGCATTAATTTCGTCTATAAGGTACACATAACATCGCCAAATCGCGATAACTTCATTCTTTTGTGCAGATGACATAGGAGAATATGGTGAC